>ML180278.1:0-20256 GCA_004369135.1 Dendrothele bispora CBS 962.96 | reverse complement strand
TCGAGGGGCGCACTGATGCTGGAATTATAGTGAGAGACGGCTTTAGTAAACAAAGCCAAACATCATGCTCAGCTAATAGGCAATGCCCAGAGCCACCTGAGTAAGTACTAATATACTACCGGCCTCGTACTTGCCACGTGGAGCGGTGGCCCACTCACCTTCATTGAAAGTGTCACCTGGACACCAAGCAGAAGGAAACCTAGTGCCATTTCAAAAACCCATTGCTTCAGCACTAAAAGGTAACTATCAGAGAGAGGAAAAGATGTTTGTGTTTGTGTGAGGGACATAAGAATGGAGGTAGGTGAAGACTTATGGAAAATGGTTAAATACAAGGTCTTATATTTAGTCTGGTAGTTGACTAGTTCTGGATACTATCATCATCAACATTGTGATCTGTTGCAACTTGAAACATGGAATATGAGCTCCTGATTAAGAAGTAGATATCAAGATGGTGATGAGGTCACCTAGTACATTTAGTAAACTTGGCTGGTGTGACCTTATACCATTCTGTGGATATTGGACAATGTCATTAGATCCAGATATTCAACACAAAGGACCCCACAGACTTGTTATGACAAAACATTGACCCTATTTCTTTTTTACCCACCATCTTCGATTCTTCTGGAAAGTTAGAAATATTTGTTGCGTTTTCTGACTTCATAAAGAGCCAGTTACTTTTCTACCTCATTTGACTGCCATCACCATCTTTTATTGTTGTCTCACAATTGTCACATATATCTCATCTCAGTTACCTTCAACTGACATTTGATGTTTCATATGATCTACAGGAGTTGAGACTCGGTAGGAGTAGTGCAAAAAAATTGGTGGTATCCTCAAAAAGTTGCAAGGCAAGCCCAACTTGAACAATCATGTACTCATTCACTATGTAGTCTTGGCAGAATATCTGGATCTCATGATCTTTGCACTTCCATCCCTCCTGATCCTCCACATGTCACACCCATTCATCTGAGCTATATTAGTACTCAAACATGTCAATCCTAGAATATGACAGCTTTCATTTGTCAAGTCTGATAGGAAGCAGGATACTATTTGATGTGCGGGAGATGAGTAGTGGAAGCTGTGGTCAATACAATAGAGGATGGCATGATGATGCGAAGAAAAAATTCTTGATGATAAGCTTGGTACGGCCATAGTTGATTTATATATATACCACAGAATAAAAGTTCAGGCATAACAAGCTTAAAAAGCAGAGTGATGTATCGTTTTTCGTGAGATTGAGCCAAAGCATAATACTAATGCCGGGCTGTTTGGCACCGGATAAAAGGTCTTGCGTTAAGGTTTGAAATTCAACATCAGTCTCCGATGATCCACTTTCTCTTGAGTGCTGTTTAGACACCGAAGAGAAGTGGGCCAACGTGTACGTAACGCGTAGCACTTTAACGAGGCCCATCATGGAGCGGGCATTGTTGGCAGGGAAGTCAATGTCTTCCAGTCCAACAGGACCATCTTAGTCACCAACCAAAGTAAAAAGTTGCACAATTCCTCCACTCACCTTTCTTGGCCCCGTAAAGTGGGAGACACTGAGACATCAGTGTAATGATGGTACTGTACGGCCGTATGGTGCATTATCTCAACGCACCTTCTCGTTCATCTATCAACATATTCATGCCGTCGTAACAGGGACATCGCCTCCAACTTTGCGACAACGGACATCAAGATGAACATCTTCTGCACATCGAGCATGCATCTCCCCCATATCACCTTGGGTGGTTATGGTGCCGTCACAATCTACATCTTCGATCCATGCATCAACGCCTATGGATACTCCTTGAACTATTGATGGAATGACAACTCTTCTGTTTTTTTGATGCAGAGACAGAGGTAGTATTCCGCTACTGATCCTTTTGGGGGACAGGAGGATTGCAATCATTGGGCCTTTGGTAATGCTATGTGAACAAGTGAAGTCCGGACATGCCAGACTCCAGAGGATTTGAAGGGAAAGCTTTGGAGCCAATGTTTGAATGGTACTCGCCTACAGGAGAGACAACCCAGTTGATTCAGATCATGTTTGGTACTTACTTTAAATTTTGCAGTCAAGAAAGCGGCACAATCGATCCTCAAAGGGTACAGAAACTCTATGGTTATCAGTTCCAGCAGAGCCATTCGACGGCAAAGGGGTGATTACCGCAGGTTAAGTCTTACAGAGGAAATGTTATGGGAGCTACGTTGGTATGATACCTGTCGGGAAGACTAAGCAAGCTGGTACCGGCCTTCACGTCGAGGCGTTATTAGTTAATAACAAAGAAAGAAAAAAAAAAGCCATTTTACCTTTGTGCCCAATCAGGGTGTACATGTCGTTCAACGTTCATGTTGAATATCCAGTGACAGGAATCTCTTAGTAGGGACATTACTCTAGAGCTCAATTTTATCCCGAAGA
Source organism: Dendrothele bispora CBS 962.96 (assembly GCA_004369135.1). Taxonomy (NCBI): domain Eukaryota; kingdom Fungi; phylum Basidiomycota; class Agaricomycetes; order Agaricales; genus Dendrothele; species Dendrothele bispora. The sequence continues at coordinate 17,858 of ML180278.1, read as the reverse complement.
GCGGTATAATATCAGCATGGCTTCGGTTCTGTTTTTTTTCCTTCCTGACCAAGGATTCGCCCGTCTTCAACTTGAACCCCGCGCGATATCTCGATTTCACTACCGAACAATATCATCAAATTTCACTACAGATCTATCCATTATGTGAAGAATAAATCATAAATAGAGAAGCCAGACAACCAAGAAAAGTCAAGAGCCAGGTCAGATAAAAACATAGTCTTCAGTCTATTCAATGTCCGGTGTTTCCCCAAATATGATATAGTCTGAATGAGGTACAATGTCAATCAATTCTAGTTCCCTCCATCTCGGCGCTGTTGTCAATCCAGACTAATGAAAAAGCTACTTGGGACTACCCCTAGACTCGGAGTGATGGTCCTCGGAATTAGATGTTCGTATCGAAGCAAATTGGATTGATTGAGACAAGGACATGTCATTCACACTTTCTGGCTTATTATTTTCATGTGCAACTGCAAGAATGATAAGAAGTGGATATATGGCCTGTAAATTATGATAAGCAAGGTTGATTTTTGAAGAAACAAGCACTTTGAAACTCACAACAAGTCCAGGCATTATTGCACAATAAGCTTGATTCGCAGTAGTTTCAGTGTCTTTTGATAATCCATTAACAAAGTAAGCAATCTGATCAACCCAAATATCAGTGAATATTGTTCAACAACTCATAATGCAAATATTACCCAGAATGCAAGATAAAGTAAACCAGATTCTATCAAAAGCAACAATATCTTTAGAACCTTACTTGGTGATCCATTTGTTGACCCTAGATTTCTTTGAACACTCTGAAAATGATGCCTGGAATCTTGATTAGTTTAGTATTCATAGTATATTTTGTCAGATCTACCATGCTTTAAATCCAATCAATGCTGTAGCAGTGAAATTCGTAAAAATCAAAGGAACAGTGAGGGTCATGGTCTTGTTCCCAGTGTAGGAAAAGTTTTCTGATACTTCTTTGGCCAGAAGCCCAAGCTCCAAGAATGCGCCGACTGTAATTTGATCAAAAATACTGTCATGATAATCAACAATTTCATACCGAAAGAACCCAATAGCGAGATTGACAATGTAACTTTCACAGCCAATCTTTGTGGAAATAACACCCAAGCCTTCCACACAACAACTACATCGCCCATGACATACTGCAGATGTAAAGGAAAAAATGTTATTTTATGATCTTAATTTCATTTAGTGTTTCTTACATTCAATCTCTCCATCAAATTGCCACCAATGTCGAGCCAATTTGTCAATGAAATATTGCTCCCTATATCTATTGGATTGTGTCCATTGAGTGGTATCTGTGTTATGATAAACTCTATGTTCAAGACAAGGGATGTCAATGAAAGGAAGAGCATTATAATTGTGACAAAGGATAAGCCTTGACTTGGACAGAGGAAAACCCTGGACCCTATGTCTTGATTAGCTTGTTCAAGTTGCCAAATCATGAGTACACAAATACACAAATACACAGAGGACCACAATTGAAAGTGTCACCTGGACACCGAGCAGAAGGAAACTTAGTGCCATTTCAAAAAGCCATGACTTCAGCACTAGAAGGAAGCTATCAGAGAGAGATAAAGATGTGTGTGTTTGTGTGAGGGGCATGAAAATGGAGGTAGGTGAAGACTTATGGCCAACTTTTTGGTTAAATGCATTACAAGGGTCTTCTATTTAATCTGGTAGCAGATACTATCATCATCAACATTGTGATCTGCTGCAACCTGGGTCCTGAAACATAGAATATGAGATTCTAATTTAAGGGTATATATCAAGATGGTGATGAAGTTGTGATGAAGTCACCTTTATTTAGTAAAAAAAGGCAGGTGTGACCTTACTTATACTTATTTATGGATATTGAACAATGATATTAGATCAAAAGAATCAACATATAGGACCTATATCAGTATCTCTACCCTTCCTAAACTTCATGTTAAAGACCTTCATGAGTCTAGGTCATCAACAGGTACCCTTGGGTTGATCTGTGGGAAAGTCTGGTTTTAGTGACCCACGGGTCAGATACCCATTTCACACAGATCATTGGTTGGTCACAGGCCAAGCTTTCTACTTTTGACAAGTCACCATGGATCAGCCCTATTTTTGGCTGCAGATTAATTATATGTATTAGAACAAGTTAAATAAAGTCTCAGATACCTGCTAGCTAAATGTGTGGCCATCTAATACTTGTATAGTATGTATGCAAGTTGATACTCTACTATTTTGGGAGTATACATCAAAATATCAGTTGAAATAAATCATATCATGAGCAACACACTACATATTATACATCATCTTGATGGTGAAAGAAAGCCACTCATTTTTCATTTATAGAAATAGTGACAAAAAAACTCTCCCCTGATTAATCAATTTAAATTGTGGCACCATGGATTTACAGAGGAAATGTAACTTATAAAAATCTGAAAAATTGTACATTTTGTAGATATCAACAATCTGCACAAATTATACTCCAAAACCATATCACCAAGCTCAAAGGCTGAAGGTAGGAATCAGAATGTGTGCCAGAAATAAATGAAAAAGTTTTTCTATTCCCTAGATAGGACATATAGCTAATTTATGTAAGCCATAGTGATGAGTTAACATCCTTACAAATTTTTGGATTTTTGACCATGCTGTTGTTGAGAATGAGCAGCCATAACATTGGTGAATCGATACTTTACATTAGATTTTTGGTTGTTGTCTTTCATTGAGGAACAATATAGATTCATCTAGGCCCCACCCAAAAATCTTTAAGTGGGGCCGGGTGATTGACCAAATGCCCCGGTAATTCTTCTTTAGCCCATTTCTGTTTATCTGTAGCTTCATTATTCTTTGACATTTTGGAGCTTAAAAAAATTTGCATTGCAGATATGGTCTATTGTCCATTCTCATCAATAGAGCCATCAAAAATCTGAAAATTGGTCCAGAGACAATGGATATGTAGTGATTTTGATTACTTACAAAGTCCCTTACACCATTTACAATGTTTTATGACAGTATCTTATATATCTGGTTATATTGACTTTGGAATGATACACAAAATCAGGACACACATAATTTTGTTTTTTTTTTTCAAATCTTACATAGCTTGACCCGTGGGTACCTGCAGACTCAAGTTTTTTGACCTGTGGGTCAGGTACCTGCTTCCTACAGATCTTTAGTGGGTTATGGGTCAGTTGCTGCCATCAGCACCTTTTGAGTGCAGGTACCCATCTATGGGTCATGGTCTGACCTGACCTAGACTTGTGAAGGTCTTTAAAATGTCCTACTGACTTCAGAGTGAGTTTGTGATTTGTCTCGGAAAAGTCTTTACAAGCAACCACATATGGGGGGACTGCCTTACCCTGTAACATGGTGTCTTGAAAATAATGTGACTGCACAATACCACCCCACTGGGTTTTGAAAGAACCACTTGGTGTGCATCTATCTATCTATTTATTTTACTATCTATTGTGTAGCAGACACAAGGCTGAAAAAGCTTTTTTGAAGTGAATGAAACAATTGAATCAGTTGTCACAAAAATGGGCTAATCCAAAATAGAAATGAGATAAGTTAAGTCCGGTCACCGTCAGTGTCATGATACAGATACTGATAGTTCATCTTTTTGTGAAACAGATGTTCAACCAATTCAATTTTAGCATATCGGTACCAAGGAAAAATGAACTATCGGCATCTAAATCATGAAGCCGGACTTATTGTCTTTCTGGTAGCATATCCACACTCATGTCCGGAGCCTGAAATTGAGGCCTTCCCATACTTCTTTATATATGTGATTTGTTACAATGTGTCCAAACATACTGGGTTTCTGTTCATATATCTAACTTTGGGATAAACAATATATCTAGAGACCTATCTAAATCACAAATATATCTACTTACTTTCTATCTGACTTTCCAGTCATCAATCCACTCTGCAGACATAGTGGTGTTTTCGGCATGTGGATTTGAGTAAGGATGAGTCCTTCCTCCGGTCAGCCTAACTTGAACATGTCAGTATGGTAAGGAGCCTTATTCAAGCTCTTGAATTCATGATGTATCCAGCAAAAGATGCCAAGCTGGTGATCCATATCTCTCAAATCAACTTAGGCACCAGGCCCAGGTATAAACCCTCATATGGTCGCTAGTATAAACTGGCAACACAGAAGTATTTGCAGCTTCTTGATAGTCAAATGTCCTTGAATACAGGAGCATATCAGGGATCAAAAATACTGAGAAAGATGATATGATGATGACACATCTTGATGTGAGATCACAGAAAACTTGTTAATTGTAGTACTTCAAAGAAAAGCATTTTATTGCAACAAAGAGCCAGTGTGTCAGAAGTTGACCTGTCTTTGATAAATGCACAGCTTGCATCAAAAGTGGTATGCCAATAATAATATACATAATGAATATTGTGACCGGTCGGAGATGTTCTAATACCTACCGTTGATCATTCATCAAGTCCGATATGAAACAAGATACTATCAGATGTGCGGGAGATGAGCCAGTGGGCTATGCGAAGAAAAATTTTTTGATGGGAAGCTTCGTATGGCCATAGTTGACTTATATGTATCACAGAACAAAAGCTCATGCATAAAGAACTGAAAAAGTAGAGTGATCTATCATTTTCCGCGATATTGAGCAAGCCTGAGACCCTATATGGCATACTATTTTCAGTTTAGCAGCGGATAAAAGTTCTTGCGTTAAGGTTTGACATTCAACAATCTTCGGTGATCCTACTTTCTCTTGAGTGCTGTTTAGATAACGAAGAGAAGTGGGCCAACGCGTGGCATTTAACGAGGCTCATCATGGAATGGGCATTGGTAGGTCAATGTCTTCGAGTCCAACAGGACCATCTTGGTCGCTAACCAAGGTAAAAAGTTGCACAATTCCTCCACTCATCTTTCTTGGCCCTGTAAAGTGGGAGACACTGGCACTTTGCGGCCATATCTCCCATCTGGTGCATGCATTATTTGATCAGACACCATCTCGCTCCATCTATCAGCATATTCACGTAAGAGGGCTATCGCCTTAAACTCTGCAACAACAATAGTCATCAAGACGAACATCTTCTGTGTATCAAGAATGCACCTCCTCTACATCACCTTGGGTAGTAACGGTGCCTTCACAACCCACATCTTCAATCCATGTACCAACGCCGATGATACTCCTCAAGCTGTTGATGGAATGACGACTCTTCTGTTTTGTTGATGCAGAGACAGAGGTAGAATTCCACTACTGATCCTTTTGGGACGGGAGGATTACAATCATTGGGGCTTTGCGAGGTAATAGTCTGTGAGCAAGAGAAGTCTGGACATGCCAGACTCCGAGTAGAAGAAGGAAAAGCTTCGGAGCCAACGTTTGATCGCCTACACGAGAGACAACCCGGTTGGTTCAAATCATGTTTGATACTTACTTCGTATATTCGCGTGCTTATTTGATGGCCTGAGTATGGATATCAACCGGCATACGTGAAGGATGACGATAATCTGTGCAAGGCAAGAACGGTCGGACAGCTGCCTGCTGCAAGACTTTCCGTGGTGAGTGGAGGGTTAAATGGGATGACTGGGATCTGCTGAACGTACCCTTCTCCCACTGAATCATATGCGGATTATGCCTTTTCAGGACATCTTTAGCCTCTTGACCGATACTAGCTGAATATGGCCCTAACGCTGCATCCGGGAGTAGAGACGGATCCAGACGGAGATATCCGTGATGATCGCAGGCAGTCAACTCAAACATTGACGTCAACTACGGCGTTCCCTTCTTTTACTCCATCTCCGCTCAACCCTCACCTAATGGAATCCCCAACACCCTCAGGCTCTCACACGATGAGTGACTCGTTTGACGTAAAGCATCCCCATCTCTTCATACTCAGGCACAGTCAGCGATACAGCACAAAACACCTCCGTCTCCGTCGTTTGTCCAAGTATGAACGACACATGCTATGAAAATGGGTCAACGTTGTCTTCAACTGAGAAAAACATCCTTATATTGGATTATTCTATCCAGCAAATAATCCCCTTCTATTGTCCAATCCGATAGGTTCCATCCCTCTACACAACTCGCAAAAACCCCCTTTTCCGAACGTGTTGCAACCGGGTTCTGCGTGTGTTAGTTCCATCAATTGGATCCTGGGTCGTAGCCGGCTCAGCGAGTGTCACAGCTTTGTTTGACTGATGTAAGTAGTAAAAAGGCTATTGGACGGATGTTCATGTACTTATCCGCAATCTTGGTTCGGCTCCCACCTCATCACTTTCAATGATCAAGACAAGAAGAACTCGGGTTTCTACATAGCCAATCATAGTAGTGCACACGAACCGCTCAACTAGAGACTCTCATCTACTGAAAAAAAACTGTAGTATCTCGTGCTATGTGTAGTCTTTCAGGGTAGAGCATGTTTGAATCTAACCTTTTGCATTTTTAAACCTTTATTGCGTTTCTGAGCGGAAGTCCAAATTACAAGCGAGCCTGCAGTAACCTTTTGATAGTACCGATTACATGGAGAAGCACGCAAGCAAACATATTGAACACGAGTTATTGTCTGTTGGTGTGTTATTACATGGAAAAAATGGCCAGGAAATCATGTAGCATCACATTCCCAGAGATTTGCGTGGCATATATGAGTTTGCAAGAGGAAGAAAGATGAATTAAAAGAGACGACACGATAAGTCAGGTAGCCAGTAGCCGCAAGTTGATATATAGCAAGCACACCGCGAGTAAGTGATTGAACTGATCCTGTAAGAAATCAACTCCAGCAAAGGATTGCGAATGGAAGAGAAGAAAAAAAGATGTAGACGAGCAATAAGGAAAAGGATGCCCGTGTCAAGATAGTTGTTTGACGGGGATCGAAGAAGGGATTTGAGAGAACCAGAGGTTAATGTATGAGAAAGGAGCATATGAAGATGGAGTATAGGTCAAAGATGAAGTTTTTAGATGTCATTGTGACGCGTTATGTTATGTCGAGTGAAAATGTGATGTAAACACAAAAGCAACATCATAAAGTGGTTGACATTTGGATATGTCTAATGAAAAGACCAGTACGGAACGAATAAGAGAGCGGGGCGGGGCATTGAAAAAAGAACAAGATTATGAGCTAATAGTTCCAACGATACGTCAATGCAGACTTACCGCCAAACATCCCACCATCAGCCTTTCATGGTCTCTTCAAATCCCCTTCGGCTTTCTGCCCGGCCTTGGCATTGTACAAGTCTTTGAGACCCATGAGAGATTAGATAAAAAGGGGCTGAGAAAACTTCATGTAGTCGTGGAGGAAAGCCATCATGGTAATGCCAATGTAGACTGATCAGTGGAGCTGGGTGAGACTAAAAGTGAATATCAGAGGGGAAATGTCGGGATGGGAGAGTGTGAAGGACGCATGCATGAGCTTAGACACTTTGGACAGGTCATAATGCAACTGCATAATCTCAGACGGTTGTCGTCAGGAGTTTTGGTTCAACTGTCGGCTGGGTCAACAGGTGCATAGACGAAAACGCAAAGGTAATTATAAGACATACTATTGGGGTGGCAGGTCCGACTATATGCGAAGACCATGTTGAGGACCGCCATTCACTGGATGCAAAGCACTGTAATTCCTGGAGCTTTACAGTGAATTTACAGTGAGTTTATGGAAGTGTTGCTATATCCTCACGGTAAAATCACTATATTTTCAATCTTCATGTTTCCAATTCATAAACTCACTGTAAAATCAGTGGAACAGAGGGAGTTTACAAGAATTTGCAGGCAGTGATTGACGAGAGAGGCAGGGAACAAAACAAACTATACTTCAACGCAGCCTGTCTCGTTCTTATAACGGGTTACTACACGCCCAAATCACAAGTCGCCGATCCAGACATTGTTCAAACCGATTTTCGAATGGGATACACTTCAGGCACCCCCCCTAAGGTACCTATTTAGGTGGAGCTCCCCCCCTAAGTTGATCCACCTAAGTAGGTCCATGAACCCGGAGACATCCCATGGCCCTGGGACATCCTAGCCAAGCATTGGGATCTCCCATGGGATGTCCCAGCCCCTGGTTCTTGGCTCCTGGGAAGTCCCTTACACAGACCCCTGGGACCTCCCAGCCTATCATACACCCTACAGTTGTTATTGTGTTATCTGTTCCACTGCAGTAACAGTTTCTTTCCTTTCCTAAAACACTTGAATAAAAAGAACCAGATGGCTCAAAGTTGAAGTTATCAACTTTAAGCCATCTGGTTTGAACTGTATAGCTATGTAATAGCTGAGACCCTTATTAGTACAGCACTTCAGTGATGCAAAGAGTTTTCAATTCAATGTATAGATGCACCCTCTCATATTACCTAGAGAATTTTGCCACCCAATTTATTCAATAATGTACACATCTATATCAAAATTCTCCTCTGCTTTCCTTTAGTATTGGGACATCCCAAGTCCCTTTTCCAACCTTGGGACATCCCAGGTTCCCTTTCCAAAACCTGGGACATCCCAGGTCCCTTTTCCAAACCTGGGACATCCCAAGTCCCTTGCCCAACCCTGGGATATCCCACACCTTATGAAGATGCCTTGGGATATCCCAAGTTATGACATTTCATGGGACATCCCACTTACCAGAGCTGGGATGTCCCAAAAACTTTACTCCATCCTGGGATGTCCCAACACTGTATTCCATCCTGGGACATCCCAAGCTTGTGACCTGGGACATCCCAAAAGCTTGCCTATTCCTGGGATGTCCCACCTACCATAGCTGGGATGTCCCAAAACTTGACTCCCCCCCTGGGATATCCCAATATTGTGGCTTGGGACATCCCAGAAATTGCTTATTCCTGGGATATCCCAGCTCAAACCCCTGGGACATCCCACCCCTTTACTCATTCCTGGGATGTCCCAGAGGTTTTGACCTGGGACATCCCACACCTTTACTCATTCCTGGGATGTCCCAGGTCCTTGACTTGGGACATCCCAGAACTTCACTCATTCCAGGGATGTCCCAAGGCTGTGACTTGGGACATCCCAGAAGCTAACTCATTCATGGGATGTCCCAAAGCTGTGACTTGGGACATCCCAAAACTTTTGATATTTACAGCCAGGCAAATAAGAACCCATGTTCCAGAGCCAGAAACAAGATGAATCAATTTTAAGTTGGAGAAGGGGAAAACTATCTTGTGAACTGTATTTGTGACTTGAGATCATTAGACTCATTAGCCACACATAGATCACCCCCAAGAACTTCATGAAGACTGACTAAGAAATATATCATCATAACAAACCCATTCAATGTAGTAAAAGAAGATGGGGCAATATTTGAAAGAGTTACTATTCAATGAGCCCCAGTATTATTGACTTGAATCATTAACTACACACAGACCAGCCCAAGAACTTTATGAAGACTAAGAAATATATCCTCATAACAAAACCCATTCAATGTACTAAAAGAAGATGGGGTAATACCTGAAGGAGTTACTATTCAATGAGCCCCAGTATTATTGACTTGAATCATTAACTACACACAGACCAGCCCCAAGAACTTTATGAAGACTAAGAAATATATCATCACAACAAACCCATTCAATGTACTAAAAGAAGATGGGGCAATACCTGAAGGAGTTACTATTCAATGAGCCCCAGTATTATTGACTTGAATCATTAACTACACACAGACCAGCCCAAGAACTTTATGAAGACTAAGAAATATATCCTCATAACAAACCCATTCAATGTACTAAAAGAAGATGGGGCAATACCTGAAGGAGTTACTATTCAATGAGCCCCAGTATTATTAATTTGAATCATTAAATACACACAGATCACCCCGAGAACTTCATGAAGACTGACTAGGAAATATATGTCTTGATTGTCTACCAAAGCTAGGGACAATAATTTCTTCTGGTTTGACTTCCCGTCTACCTTCATCGATTGCTTTATGGAACTCAAACTGATCAGACTGTGATTTTCTCAAATGGCTACTAATTTCAAGCTTTATGGGCCAGTCTGCCTTCATCAATTGCTTTATGGAACTCAAACCGATCAGACTGTGATTTTCTCAAATGGCTACTAATATCAAGCTTTATGGGCTCCCTGGGCACAGGTTCAGGAGGGGGTATAACGATTTGCGAGACAGTTATTTGAGCACCAGTAATAGCGCCACAGGTTGTTTGCGGCAGCTCTACTTCGAGGTCCTTCGAGTTATGTCCATCCTCCTTCTCCGCACCCATTTCTATCTGAGATACCATGGCCGGTTCAGAGCTGTTAGTGACAAAGGCAGGTTCTGCAGAGGCTGACCCTCTAGGAACAGGTTCAGGATTCTGTGTGAGCTTCAGACAGAAGAGTAGTCGGTTGGAGATGAAACAAAATGAGGATTAAAGAGAGAAAAACAAGAAAAAACAATAAATTACAGTGGACTCGGTTTTATTTGATGTAAAATCTGTCAGCTCGAAGTGCGAATGAATGAATCACATACAATCACAGCTGTCTAGACCTTGATTGCACAGACTCAGGGACGAGAATAAATCACCAACTCTTGGTGCTGTCTTGATATCAGTATTCTCAATCCCAGTCTGAAATGCTTGCTCTTTGCCGAAAACGGTGACTAAAGGAGATGTGTTGATTCAGCTCAGGTTTCGGTCCTGCACCCAATTCACATCAATGACTATGGATTTGTATACACTGAACATGGGATTTTTCTGGCCAAGGGTTAGTAATTCTACTGTCATTGTACATATCGTTACTGATTATTTTACTAGTGATCACAATGTACACTAAAGGGGGAGGAAAGAATGGTAAACATGCAGCAGTCACTTCCGCTGATAACATTTCGGCTTTGTCGTACTTGGCTGTACAGCTATTCCAGCATGCGCATCACGGACGATTCAAGTCCATACCGTCAATTACCTCCTCTTTGCAAGTTCATGCATTCGGATTCATCAATTCCTATGAATTTCTGATCAGGACATCGGGTATCAACAAGGACGTATCAGGGATGTTGCGTTTACAGAATGTAGATGATCTAGCGGTATTTTATGATCTTAGGGATGCTCCGACAGTGCTCAAAGAGGCAATGAAAGATTTCAGAAGGCGGGTGAAGAATCCTTGATAGTATATTGCACTCAAATTTTCATAACTACCAGCTAAAACATAGATTTAAAGCTCTGGATTTTTAGGATAGCTTTACAAGTAAAAAAGAAAGAAAGATGAGCAGTTCGGACAGCGGACAGGGCTATTTATAATGCCGTATTGACATCCGGGGTCCTGCACTGAAGTCGTTAATTGAGCTCAAAATAATTGGTCCGTGCCAACGTCACGTGAAATGAGCCTTCATGAACACATGGTCCGTGCACACCCACTCACAGCTAGAGCAACTCTAAAGTACGCAGAAAGCAATCAGGCATACATGCCGAAGGTATGATATCTACAATACAAAAGAGAATGAATAGGATGATATACACAACAACGAGAACAATTCAAACGAGAGCAAGACAGCGAACAGCTATCTACGCAAAGCACGAGAACATATCACATCTTACATCGCTGGACAAGAAAACGAATCCGAAAGCAACAGCTCAAGCACGAAAACATATTACGTCTTTATACCACACATCGCCGGGACAAGAAAGCGAATCCGAAAACAACAGCTCGAAGCTAACAACAAAGACATACATGAAAACTCCGGTCCTCAGAACCATGACAACAGTACAACTCACTATAGATATCAACACACGAACACACTCTTCCAAAAACATCGTCGCAGCGAGCATCCCAACCAACAAGCATAACGTTACCAGGACCAAAATGAAACCGTAGGTCTGTCGGGGAAAAACACGTTGGGATTGCAGTTGTACACCCAACCAAAAAGAAACATACGGATTGATTGCAACAGCGAACACCAGACTCTACCAAAACCCACTGTCATGTCCCCGCCCACCGTAAGGTGATCACCGTTCACCAACGTGATGGTCGACCCCTCGAAATTGACATCGGACGCGGAGTCGAAAATCTGTCAAGGCGTTAGACAGGAACGACGAAGCGAAAGGCCAACAAACTGCATTTAACGGAACCGCTTTGACCCGCTAAAGTGCAGTGCACTACAACTGATATAGATTTGGGCTGTGTGGCTGAGTATAGTAGATATCAATATATCAACAATAAGATCACTCTAAAAATAAAAGCAATCTCAAAGCCAATACACCAATGAATACTAAACTAATCCTCAATATGTAGTGTATGCGAGCGAGTCTGGGGTTCGGAGACAGAATCCTTTTGCAGCAAACACACAAAACAACAGTGAAGCAAAGTTTTAATCAAGTCTGGAGTTGAATATTCTAGTCACGACTCAATATATCAACAGATATCTAAGTCTAGACAAATACACAAAAGTAAATGTGAGGTCTATACACTCAAGTGAATGTAATGTGATTGATTCGGTTGTGGAAGTAAAGGTATCGAAGATGATAACCCCGCAATACAAGTCTGAATGGCTTTCGAGGCGAAACAGGGGCTTGTACTACTTGAAATATATCTGAATGGCTTTCGAGGCGAAACAAATATATAACCAATGAAGAAAACACTTAATAAAGTATCTTCCCGCAATATAATCTAATGGCTTTCGAGGCGAAAAGACTATATTACTTGCTGACCAGTGCGAATGGCTTTCAAGGCGAAACCACTGATTCAACCGACAGTTCAGAGTTAACCAATTTAACTTCTGAAAAGGCACAAAGTAATCACCAACGAAATTTATACTATTGAGCGGAGAAATTGAGTATCTACAAAATCTCGTACTCTTCCGGAGCCGACTTTCGGGTTAAACAAACTTTAAAACAACAAAGGTATGCTTTTTATGATACTGGAGATCTCCTCCTGAATCAGCTGTCCTAAGTGCGAGCAAGAACCGTACTACAGTCACTGGAGTACCTAGTTGTATCTACTGCCCTTTTATATGTACAGAGTAAAATGAAAAATAAAGAAACTATTTTTATCTAGGAGATCTACAGTCCTCCTACTATATATGGTATGTAGAAATAAGCTTTCGTAATTTACGTGCGTGTCACAGTCCGTATATAGAAACTTTGTTACTTATTTCGTCTTTCTAAAATAATTCTTTCAAGTCTGTACTTGTTTCTTTAATCTAGATTTATTATCGCGCCTCCGTGTACTGGCCGACGAGTCATCTAGTTGACAAGTCCTGACTCGACTTTTAATATCTGGACTCTCATTGGTTGAGAGTCATACTCTGTCAAATTCTGTCATACCGGAGCCCTAGGCGGGTCTGCGGATAAATTTGTAGTATGCGCCCAACGTCGTCATACCCCTAAATCTAGTCATAACGAGTCACCGGTCTATCGGACTCGTATATTTTATTCCTGATTAAATCAAATAAGTGGAAACTTCTAGAAACGTTGCTCCGCCTCTCTGGATCTGTTCTCTGTAAGGCACGCGATCGTCGCAACCGATCATCGCTTTAGATTCTAATTAGATTTAGACTTTAGACTCGTCTTTAGTCTGGACTCGAAGATAATTTTAGTCTGGAGTTAATTCTATTCCCTTGGATCAGGACATAATTATATTTATATTAGCCACAGTGGTGTCAGCCACTTCCCCTAGGTCTGGAGGACTCATTCTGTTTTACTTGGCAAGGTCCAAGCTGAAATGCTTAGCATAGACTTCTCATAACTAGATAAATCAATTAATCTACCATAGTCATGTAGTCACTTCTATCATCTCTGGATACGATTTTCCTTGTGGAACAAGTCTGGACTTAATATGTATTGACTTAATACAATTATTCCTCTTGACTATCAGTCCGGGACTCACTATAGTCCTCTATTTCCCTTATTACTAATACTATAGACATTCAGGATTTAATAATAAATCGCGAAAAATCTACGGTATTGATTTTCTAGCGTATTATCTCCCCCACACTAAAATAAAGACCGTCCTCGGTCTGGAGGTAACCCTTATTTTAGTGTCCAAATCAACTCTAGAGTCAAATCAAGTCTAGAATCGATTTCTCGATTCCCATTCTAAGTTTGAATTGCAATAAGGTTCCGATCTCGTCCGAACTTAATTCTCTTCACTCGTGAGGCTTCTTGTTACGTTTCACATTCTACATTCTTCATCAAGAATTTTCTAAGTCCCGTTAGGTCACGTGTTCTTCTGTTTAAATGATTCCTTAAAACAGGGACTCGACAAATTTCTTTCTAACTTTCCCTCCTACGTGTATCACATCCTGTAACACCCTTGTAGTCATTTCTTTAGCATGCCCCTCTCAATTGACGCGTATTCCATGGTTTATGACGCGTCCGAACGCGTCCGCAAGGCAATAGCCCCTCACTGGAGTGACATGGCTAAAGGTAAAATCTCCTGGACGACCTGCAAGACGTTCCTCTCGCCGATCGAGGGCGATTTACAGACCCTTTCCTTGGCTGCCGCCTCCTCTGAGACTCCCATTCCTACGGTTCACATGATGACCGTATTAAACCTTGCCTCCCTCGCTTTAATCCCTGACGACCAAGATCTCCCTATCTGGGCGTTGGACCACCATCGGATTAACGATTTCAAAAGAGTTATCAAGGTGCTTTTCTCTTTTCTAATGTTTTTCTCGGCCTAACTCTGATGTTTTTCTTATCTGAATAGACTGTGGCTGGGACTAAGGCCTTCAGTTGGGCTACTCCTTTGCCTCGCAACCAATACGGCGCTTTGCCCGACCCTGTGAGTCGTTATCGACTCTTATTCTTTCTATTCTAACCTTTTAATCAGTATGATATCCCTCTCTTGGACGATGAAGACGTTGCGCCACCTGTGGTGCCACAACCTGCTCTTCCCATTCCGGGACCTTCCCATACTAATATCTCCTCAACAAGTATTAACCTAGACCCTACTGACAACTCTGGACGACAGTCGGTCGATCGTCAGATCGCCGACAAAAACATTGATCGCCCGAAGCCAAAGCCAAGTTATAAGAAGACAACGGCTAGGCCCAGCAACCTCCAGGGTGAACCTTCGGTCGTCATTTATCGTAAACCCACACAACAACCTGTCATCGAGACTCCTCGTGAGCCTACACCGAAGCCTCTTGAAGTTAGCACTCCCAAGCCTGTTGAAGACAAGTCTGGAGAGGACGCGGCTGCGCCAGACGACCCTCTTGCTTTACGCAGGACTCCTCGAGCGGCTGCCAGAGTAAATCTTTCTCTTGTTTCTACTTATATTTTGATTCTGATTATGTTCTTCTTTATAAGAAGACCAAGGAGGCCCTCGATATTCAAGTCGAAAACTCTCGCAAGGTATGTGTCCAGAGTTCATGCTTGGTCTACCTTTTTATCAATTCTGAAGTTGTTTCTTAGCGCCCTCGTGAACCTTCTTCCGAGGTCGACGGCGAGTACAAAAACTCCAACGCCGACAGTTCTGATGAAGAGGCTTTGGCCGTTGCTACTAAAAAGCAGCGCCAGTCCAAAGATTCCAGCGCTTCCTCGAAGGTTTCGTCCTCAAAAGACGCCGGGCCCTCCAAGAAGACTTCTACTACCAAAACTGCCGCAAGTGGTTCTTCCAAGAAGACCACTGCTAACAAAGATGCCAACAAGAAGAAACCCGCTGTCAAGAAGGCCAAAACACCAGCTCCTTCCAAAACCGACAAAGGCAAACGCAAGGCGGTGTCCGAGAACCCCGAATCCGAAGAAGAAGTCGACGCCGAGCCTCCTAAATCCAAACCCGACTACGATCTCCCTGGAAAAGTACGTCTCCTCGTTATCTCTCTTTATATTTATTACTTATTCTGGTTTTTAGGTGGTTGACAGTACCTTCCTCAGAGGTCGGATGGCGTTGGTCACGGCTGATCTCAAAAAGCTAGAGACTCCTCCCAGCTTTCCTGGACTCGAGACCCTTCCATATCTCACCCCTGCCGAATACATCTCCACTGATTCTCAACATGCACGAGTAAGTCTTATCCTAAACAAGTCTAGACTTAAATCGGATACTGACTTGTTCTTTTCTTTTTAGCTCTTTCCTTCGCGACCAGGACGTGCCGCTAGTACCAACGAAAAGGACTACCCGGACGTTTTTATCGCTTCTCACCGGCTTGGTGCCGGTTACTCTGTCAAAGATCTTGTCGAGACAACCCGCAACATTGGTGCTGTCCGACAAATCTCGTCGCTGACCACAAGGTTGTGACCTGTGCTGCTTGTGCAGCCGGTGCTCACACCAAAACTTGTGTTCCCATGGGTGTCGGTCTTCCCTGTGTCGCTTGTCGCGGCTCGGGAATTCCGTGCTCACTAAATTCCGAACTCGATCGACTTGAAGTTAGTAGCCGGACTGGGTATGAATTGTTTGCACAGTGTTCCCCCGGTTCGTCAACTTCCTCAATTCATCTTTTCTTTTAATGATTCTAACTGTTGTCCTTAAGTTATTGCCAACCAACTTCGTAGGATCAACGCTGCTACTTCCAGCTTCGTGGCCGCATCTGGGCTTGCCGATGCCATCAAGTTCAATCTGGGTTCCGAGGTTGCCGTACTTCGGAATCATCTCTCTAATCCTGCGAGAGTTTTTCATCAGCTGAAGGCAGCTGACAAAAACTTCAAGCTTTCTCCTGAGTTGATTTCTGACATTGGAAAATTGGCCGGTTGGACCGTATCTTACAGCAAGGACGACATCGAGAACTTCTTGGCGCAGCCGGCTCCTGCCGATGATGCGTCTTTCCATCCCGTTGCCGCTCCTACTTGTGAACTTCCTACAGTCCCTCCCCTCAGCACTTCCAACTTTTTCCTTCCGGTCGGGAATAAACCCACCCCGATCGATATTAGTCAATGGAGTCACTTCATGGATGCCCAGCACCCGATGAGGCCAGAGATAAATTCTGCCTTGAAGGCTGGTGTGCACACCATGATTACTCTTCCTTCGGAGGATGGTAAGTCTGATTTTATTCTTTGATTTCTTCTTAAATTTTCTAACGTATCTTACAGTGTCCGTTAGCGACGTCGCAATTCCTACCGCGGTCCATCCGGGCTCTGTAAGTACCTTCTGTTACAATCCATCAATTCTACTATTGACTCTAGACTAACGACTCGTAGGTTGATTCTCCTGACGGTTTTCCTCACACGACCACTTCTCATGCCGACACCGTGATGAATTCTCCTGCCGCTGCGTCTACTTTGATGGACGCGGAGAACAGCTCTAGGAAAGAAGAAGAAGACGAAGCCTCATCCAGAGATGAAGACGCCACTAAGGCTTTTGATGATCAGTTTATGCACATAGGCACTCCCGAGTCCTTTCTTCATTCGTGAGTCAATTCTAAATTCTTTTCTCAATGCTGATGGACACATAGTAGTTCGGTGATTCGATCCTCTCCCCCAATCGCTGTTCTTTCTCAGGAAAAGGACGAGGACAACCATTTGAACAACGAGGACGACGAAGACGAACAAGACATCGAGGAGGACTTGACTAACCAACTCGACTCTTCTCCTATTCGACCTTCGACGACTCATTGATCCGGTCTGGTTGGGAGTATCTTGGGTAATCCGGCGATTTTTGTATGAACTTTTTGCACGGCCTATGGCCATTTATATTTTTGCTGTACCACCGTCCCCCTTGCTTGCGCGAACTATATGTAGCCCTACACTTGTGTGTACCCCCGCAGCATAGTTGAACTTACTTATAACAGTAGTTACTATGTCTGCTTATATCTGTATTGCAATCTATCGTGCCAGCCTACGTGGCTGATGAACTTGTTTTAATTCTTGTGTGACCTAAGTTAAGTCCAGAGTCGATTGTCAAGATAAAACTTTCTTGTCCAGACTTGATTCGATCACTTTCTAATTCTACTCCAGACTTGATTTCATGACTTGGAACCGGTAGTCTGGTCTCGATTTCTAGATCTACGATGAGTCCTAACTGACCAAATCGGTGAAA
>ML180277.1:0-20344 GCA_004369135.1 Dendrothele bispora CBS 962.96 | reverse complement strand
AACGTGCGTCCGGGTCGTCTCGGGATGTTTGCGGTATTTCTCGGGTTGTGATTGGTACTGTCTGTTTCTAAGCTCCGCTGCGATGCGATGGATCGTTTATTGTCTGTTTCAAACTCCCCACATTGTCTGCTTGTTGTCGACTTGAGACTCCCCCCATTATCCTTATCCTTCTGGTGCTGCTGTCTCAAATCGTCGGCCGGAACTGCCCCCTGACCATGTCTTGTTATTGTCTACACGAAACTGCCCCCATTACTGACTCTTCTAGGGGTAAGGGTTTGGCTGACTTCGACGGAACGATATATTTTCAAGAAGCAGTATCTCGTCAAAGCATCCAAGGCGAGAAATGTTGCATGAGCGACTTTTGCAGCTCAGCCCATGATTGGGTCCTTACCACCTAAGGAGGGTAACAGGTTATACATGGCGATAATTGATCCGCACCTCACGTTTGTATGTTAAGTGGTGCTGGACGTCGATCTTACCCTCGTGGGCGACTTGGAGGATGTGCAGCATATGTTCTTGCGAAGACTGCTGGGCGTCAATAACCATTTGGCATTCTATACTAGCCATTTTATTTTCGGAAACAGGATTGCTCCCAGTTCGATACCGACGTCTGCAATTGACCCTCAGCTACCTGAAGTACCTTATATTGGTGCCACGACACCAATATGCGTCTGCTGCGTTCCGTCATTCATGTGCCCTATACAATAATTGTTCTTCATGCTGGATCGGTGACGTGATTCACACTCTTGAAAACCTCCCCATTCCGGTGCATGTGACTTTACAAGGGCTACTGCATACTAAGTCTGTGGACGCAATGATTGAACAAGTTGCCGAGTCTTGGGAAAGCTCGTTGCAAATGTTCATGCAGGACGCAACTCGTACTTTGGTACTTCGCAAGAGGGTGGAGTATGACAGCAAGGGTGTTATGCGGGAATATAGGCTTTGGGCATATAGATCATATCTAGACTTGATCCGAGTCCCTACACATCGAAAGGCTTATTTCCGGTTTGTAACGTCTAATCACCACTTTGCTATCAAACTCCTGTGATACACTGACCGTCGATATTGATCATATGTTCCCCGAGAGTGGAGAAAATGTAGGTTCGGGTGCGACTCTATTGAGGACAAGTTCCATGTGACCCTTCGTTGCGATGGTTCGCTAATCGTTTAGGATGTTCGTGAGGCTCTGCATGGGTACTCATGCGTGACTGGGACTTTTGGAGTCGTCGACTCATGGATGACTCGTTCCTGTTACGAATCCTGTTTGATGATAGTTTGGTAGCGAGAGTCGCAAAATTCTTTACGATATTGGGTGCATATTTCATGGTACTGAAGTCTATAGACCTGACCCGTCTTTTTACTCTTAGTACTCGGGAGTTATGTATGGGATGATTTGTATGTTTCTATTAATTCGTGTTCAGTTGATATGTCGCGAGACATTACGCTGCTTGTAGTGATCACAACGGCATGTTGGCTGTGCATCCACGGCTCACATATATGGCAATGTGAGTAGCGTGGGCCCCCAGTCGTATCCTCAATGGGTCCTAGTGCTGGGTTTACCTACCTACCTACCTACCTAGAATCTTTTTTAAATTGAACCCCCTAACAAAGACAAGCAGCTTTGACTCTGAGAATAGCAGAAATTACTCCTTTTGCGTTCATCAACTTCTTGTCACCCCACCTATAGAAAGACCATTGTGAAATGTACTTATTACTGAAAAGACATACTGTGCAATTTGATGCACACTATGTCTGACCCTCTCTGGTTGATGGGTGAAACTAGTGAGCAACACCAACAATTGACCAGTTCATAAATAGAAGCTAGTTATTGGCATGTCGAATGGAAGTCGAAGGCAGAGTCCACCTGGAGATTTATAGTGCTTTTTCAGTCTCGCTCATAGATGTATAGAGTTTAAGATAGGGGTAATTAACAGAAAGATTCCGAAACTTCGAATTCATCAACATGTGTAGAAGATGGATTTACGCTTTTAGTACAGTTTATGGGAAAGCCTGGAAAAAACCCAATTAAATGACTCTCCGTCAGGAACTTGTTTCAAATTGTTCAAGTTGCTGATATCACTTGACAGTGAAGATGGAGACGTGTCATATTCCGACGGATGGTCAAGCTTCGAACGTCGTGCTCTACCATATTAAGAGAACCAAGGATGTGTGAACAAGAACTATGTCAACGTATGAGAATCGTAAAAATAGAGATAGGTAAAACATCATATAATACTCTTGGAGGCTGATGTTAGGTTTCAAAATTCAAAATTCACTCAACGGGATAATTCTTCCTACCCCGTGAGCTGCTTTCACATCGGTGTCAGAGGGTGTCAGTATGAAGACGAATTTATCTAAGTGAACGGACGTTTTTAACTTTGTAGTGGTGACGTCACTGTCATTTTCGGACTTCGTTTCAAGAAAACCTCACGTTGTTTTTTGTTTTCTTGGTTATTCGCCGTCGTTTTGCAAGGTTTTTGACCAACTGGTACCATATTCAATGCGGTGTCGTATGTTCAGTGCGTTTCCGCTATGCCATTTGTCTTTCATTGGTTTGGTTTTGGTTTAGTTGTGTTGAACTCGATTTGCAGGTCTCTTACTGTCGCCCTCCACTAGCGACTCATCGGGCCCTTCCGCCCGCTTGTGGGACAGATATGGAGTCAATATTCAATATTTGATAGCAATACCCCCAATACTTTATGCTTGTGACTATTCGACTCCAAACAGTGGTATAAAAATGTTTGGAATTTTGGAGGTAAAAATGGCAAAGGCCCATACGTGGCACTGCCTGACATTGTATAATATCTTGTCCAGTTGGGTCCTCGGGAAGTTGGTAGTCATGTTAAATGTCTAGTCGCAGGCAAAATTAATTAGGAAATCTGATTACTCAAAGGCCTGGTAAAGGCTTTTTATGAGTTTTTTAAAATTTCTGCAATGTGGCAACTGGCTGAAGAAATTGAAATTGCATTTGCGATATTGTGAAAGACCCTCAGGGAGCCATAAAAGAGTATCTGGCTCAGGTGAATATACAGCTACTACTTGTCAACTTGAGAAGTTGCACGTATGCTTTATAACAAGGGGAGGTAAAGTGGTATTACACAAGAAACATGATTTTCTATTTTTAATCCAGATATGAGCCATCAAACTATTGTCTCTATAGGCTGACAGGTCACTTACACGTGTAGCCCCCACATCTCATACTCCTACCGTTAGGTATGTAGCTCGTTCTTGCTTCCCCCCTTTCTCCATCCTTACTAGCTCAAAAAAACATCAGATTAACTCAGATTCCTGTCCTTTCAAAGTGGATAGGCCAACTACAGGCATAGACAGCAGCTACAGCTTACATCCTACCATTAGGTAGGTAGGTAGTCCGTTCACTATCCCTCGTCTCTCCAAGAGTCTGAGAAAATTTGAAATCTGAAACACTCTCTTAGCTTTTGAAGCCGAAGACCTCCTACAACAAACCTACAGCTCAGATCCTACCACTCACTAGATAGTTTGTCCCTTCCCTCTCCCTTGTCTCGCCAGGAGTCTGAAATTTTTTGATAAATTTGAGTCACTTCCTTGCAGGATATGTGTCTACCATCAGGCTACTCTGATCCAACAAATCACTGTGAAGCTGACTTAGGTTAACTTTTAACCTAAGTCAGAGTGAAAATCCACACCACCCGGAAACAGGTTGCTTGTAGGTGCATTAGGTTGATTTGAAGCAACCTATTTCCAGGTGGAATTTTGAAAGCAAATTTTCCTAGTGCGTAGGATGATTATCATTCCCCGGTCATTAGGTTGAGATTGAGATTAAGTACTCTTAATATTGTATATATCAAGTACTACTAGTACACGATACTGTAAGTATACTTGTAGCAGCTAACAGTAATTTTAAAACCGGGCATGTGAAATCTGCGTTGCACCACCTGCGTTGCAGTCACGTGACCTGTGTTGCAGTTGCGCACGAAGTACTTACTTGCATCCGATCACCTCAAGATCACCTCAGGTTATGTATAGTCTGGGCCCGAAAAGCCGCTTTAAGTACTGCAAGAGTAGTGTGGTGGAATGCAACTTTATTTTACTAGTTAGCCCTTGTTGAATATTATAAATTTGTTGTAATCATTCAGAGATCTATTTCTTGTCATTGTGTTTCATTAAAACTTAAATAAATTGGGCCAGTTAAACCGCAAACTGTAAGAATTGTAATAAAATGTTTAGAGGAATAATTTTTAGCAGAAATTTCGACAGTGGAAAGGTTCAAACACTTTTCTACAAGTTGTAACGCAGGTGCAACGCAGGTTTCACCCGAGCTGTGAAACCTGCGTTGCAGTTACATAAACCTGCGTTGCACCAATTACCGTACAAAAAAGCGTGAAAACCATTATATTTACCACTTTAAATGGTATACATGGATCAATTCTTTTTCTCTGGAATGTATAAAGGGGGTTTCAATTATAGAGACATAAAGAAGGCATGAATAAACAGGTACCTATTGCGACATTCAACTCTGTTTTAATTACCTAGCTGAAAACTTGTTCAAAATCTAATGTTGTTGTTTCATTAAAATGTAAATTTGCTAGTTACACCCTGAACTGTAATACATATGTTTAAAGAGGAATAATTTCTGGCAGAAATTTCGACAGTGGAAAGGTTTAAACACTCTCCTACAAGTGTAACGCAGAATTTACGTAACTGCAACGCAGCTTTCACAAGGACATGAAACCTGCGTTGCAGTTACGTAAACTGTGCGTTGCACTAAGTACCATACGAAAAGGCCTGAAACCGTTATAGAGTATCAATCTAAACGGTACATATAGATAAAATGTACTTCTCTGGAATGTATAAAAGGGTTTTCAATTAGAAAGACATAAAGGAGTAATCAACACAGGTGCAATGCAGGGTTTACGTAACTGCAACGCAGGTTTCACCAGGTCATGAAACCTGCGTTGCAGTTACGTAAATACTGCGTTGCACTTGTAGGAGAGTGTTTAAACCTTTCCATGATTGAAATTTTGTCAAGAATTATTCATCTAAACACATTCATTACAGTTCTTATGGTTTGGGGTGTAATCAGCCGAATTTACTTAAATCCCAATGAAACAATAGCATTAGATTTTCGATAAGTTTTCAGTCACGGTTATGTGATTAAAACTTACAGAGTTGAGTGCGATAGGTATTCAACTCTTACATTGAACTTGGAACAAGCACTTATAAGTAACACAAAGTTGTATTATTACTTTTATAGTACCTAAAGCACCTTTCGGATACTTAACCTGAAGTAGTAAGTGATCAAACGCAACTGCAACGCAGGTCACGTGGGGTGCAACGCAGGGGTGCAACGCAGATTTGCACATACCGTTTTAAAACCGTCAAAAGACTCATGATCAACGATATTGAGATGTAAATTTCAGCAAAAAGCGCTCAGCGCTCAGTGCACGTAAGTCCTGATGGTCACGTTTTCTATTAATACTGAATAGGTAAGTAACGTGACCGTTTGGTTTTCAACCTTCAACCAACATCAACGATCGCTCTCTTACCTCGTCCTCAAGGCGTCAAGGCTCCTCAAGCTTCTCAAGTCCCTTGTTGCCATTTCTATGTTCATCTAGCCATCAAGGCTACTCAAGATCATGCTCCTCATCGCCGTTTCCACCTACTCAAGCTTGTTGCGCTCCAAGTTGTTGCCGTTTCCACGTACCTAGTTATTAAGCCTCCTCAAGCTTCAAGTTCTCGCGTTCGTTATTGTTTTCACATGTACTGGCACCCAGCTATCAAGGTTCAAGCTTCTCGAGCTCGTCGTTGCTGTTTCCACTAGCCAGCATCATTACTCTAAACATGAGCTCTGATCACCGTCCCTGAACAAGCTTGCTTTAAACTCACTTCAACAGATCCTCCCCTCATCCATCAATTTTCCTTCAAACTTTTTGTGTGTGTGGCTGTATGTGTTCCTCTTGCTTCTATCACTTTGTGGGCATATCATTCATAATTTGACTTCTTTTTGTGTGCAGAACACCGCCATTAGACTTGAAGTATGTGGTGACATTATGGGTATATGAGTTGATAGAGTTGTGGTAAGGTCTGGTACTTGCACATCAGTATAAATATATTAGAGACCTTGCGCAGAGCCAACCACTGCCACGTGTGGCTTATTAAGCGTGCGCGCGTCGGTTGGCAGTGGTTGGTTGCGCTAGCCAACCAATAAGCCAACCATACACCGAAACGCCTTTTCTTTTGATTCTGTGTAGCCTATCACTCTTGTACAGTGTATATTGTTCAGAATGCGTCTTCTGGAGCTACTGAAATATCTGGATAATGAACAAATGCACGAGGAGACGGTAGCAGTTGTTCAGGAGGCACCGAGGAGCGTGGGATCAGTCACGTGACTCCGGAGAGAAAGTAGACGCCGGAAGCTGAAAATACCGAGTAAATACACTGTCCTAAGTCGATATTTAGGCAGCTGGAGTGGTGGGCCGGACTATTCGAGGTGCCCTCATTGTGTTCACGAGCGCTTGTCTTCTTCCTGATGCTCTTATATATAAAATAGCGAGTGGTTGGCTAGCGCAACCAACCACTGCCAACCGACGCGCGCACGCTTAATAAGCCACACGTGGCAGTGGTTGGCTCTGCGCAAGGTCTCTATTGTATATGGTAGTACTGCTAATATATGATTATGCCTGTATTTTGTGTTTTGTGATATCAGTATTAGGTTGGAAACTCATGTTGCCAGGAAGGCTGTTAATCAACCTAGATTCTCCGGAAACAACCTGATTGGAGCTGGTAATTTTAACAGATTAAAAAATAGGGCCGTAGGTTAAAATTTGCGAAAATAGGTTAACTAATGACCTAACAATTAGATCTGAACAATAGGTGTTCTTTCGACCTAATCAGGTTTGATATCACCTACTCTTAGGGTATAATATCTCCAATTTCAGGTTGAATCTGGCACTCATTTTTAACCTATCTGGACCTCACAGTGAAATTTTGTCAAAAACTCCTAAGTTAACCCTTGTGCAAGTTATGACTTAACATTTTTCTCATTTTAATTTAACATTTTATACATACTGAGTCATGAACCCAAGTGTCTCTTCTCTGCTGCCAGACAAGCAGTAATGAGAGTTTTGCCAATGTATTTCCTGTGTGGATCTCCCACCCCATCATGCCCTGTCTACTCTCCTGCCCCCATATGACAGGGCAGGGCCATGGGGATGGGTTGGAAAATTTTCCCCATGGGTTTTCCATGCTATTCCTTACTCCTGAGACAGTCTCAGCACTGACAATTCATGGCCATAGCATCCCCTCATTTTGACCCTAAAGCCACAGCTGACTTTGGGTGCCATGGTCTAAGGGACCTTTTCCTGATGTTATTTATTGATACTATTTCTATGTATTTTATTGTACTTCAGAATGGGAATACATGTTAGAAGAGCCTTCTGACCAATGCTTGTAAAAGGAAAATATGATGCCAACATGTGGTGTGTCAATTAGTGTCTAAAATGTGGAACATGTCTCGACACCCAATTTGGGTCATTCTGGGCCAGAAACTTAAGATGATAGTGATTCTCTCTAAAAGATACAATACTTCTTTGGATAGTAATTTTTCAAGGAATGGGCTGGGGCAACAGATAAAAAGAGGGTATCTAAAGCATGATGATACACAAAAAAAATCTTGGTGTAAAGTGCAGCCTGAGGAAAGATATAGAAAGAGTTTCAATTACTGACTCAAGGACAGCCAATTCACTGTATATCATACAAGTCAAATTAAGTTCTCTCCTGTGTGCTCTGGTTCTAATGTGGTAGTTGCAGGTGTGTTATATTTAGATTCTGTCATTGATCATCTGTGCCCTTCGAAACTACTTACTTGACCTGAAGCAAAACGAATTGACTGGGATAAAGACATTTCATCAATTGTGGCAGGCTTAGCATTTTCAGCTGCTGCTATGACAATAATAAGAACTGGGTATAAAGCCTGTGAAATTCAGCATTAATGCCTATTCCTGAAAAAGAGAACTCACTGAAAGTTGTGGTACTGCTACAGCCCAGCATTGGTAAATAGCGCTACCTGCATCATATTTGAATGTCATTATGATATTAACTATCTGCATCTCATGTTGGTCAAAACAAAAACAATCACAAATATCTTTTTACTTACCCAAAAAATGCAATACATTGATCCAGATTCAACCAACAGTAGTAGAACTTTCTGTACCCTCCTGGATGATGTGCCACTATTACTCAGATTCTTTTTAACATCTTGGTAATAATACCTGTAGAATTGCTCATTATCCAAGTGTGATCTAAGATCTTGCTTTGAATTTGATGGCCTCACCATGTCTTATGCCCAATGAGTAGAGTAGCAATCATATTCGTGAACAAAAGTGGAATGCTCAAGATCAAGACATTTAATTTTGGAGTATCATTATCCGAGTTTTTCACCACTTGTACTGCAGCAAGCCCTGCATCTACAAAACCTGTAGCTGATTGTGATGAAATTAAAACTTGTGGTAATACACCTAGACCGTATACTCACCTAAGGAACCAACCATGCAGAACAATAGTGTCAGTTTGATAATACGATTGTCTGGGAACATGATCCATGCTCTCTGTAGTACGATCCCATCAATGATAATATACTAACAGGTCAATGAGTGATCAACTATGGAAAATACTTTGAACAAAGGATCCTACATTGAGCCTGACCACAAAAGGCTGAATAATGTCCACCGTTTTCAATACCGTGTCTAGCTTGTGGATGTCTGGCGGATTAAAACTCATTACTGGGAGTTGCACAACGAGAAACTCTATGTCGAAGACAGTGGAAACTAAGCTGGTCGCAAGCACAAGTCCTGTGAGAAGGGGCAGAACAGTCATGATATTTGATCCAAAGGCCTTTTTCAACCTATTTGGGTCATTGTAATGCAAATGAAGTGTATTAGAGCATAAATTGGTTGAAGGAATGGGTTCTCAGTCTACGCACAGTATTATATAGATGGCTGTAAGGGCGAATGTTGCATAAACACCATACAATAGAGAAGATATTGCCACCATTCCGAAGTAATTCTTGATAACCGTGAGATCGGCGTCAGAAAGAGGTAGAGATTGCATCGAGGATATCAAAAGCTAGGTAGAGAGAGGTGTGTGAGAGAAGCATACTTGAAGATTTCCTTTATATTTTGGACTTTCGAATCACGCTGCTACTTCACAAACAGTTCGATCAAATCATCACTATGATCTGGGTTTGAAACAAGTATGTACCTCCGCAGTGAGCTAAAGATGGATCAGGAGGTTAAAGATACACTGCGTAGAGTGCAATCGTGTGAGCGAAGATCAAATCAAACTCATGGCAGATGACATGTCTGCTGGTTGACAAATCAGATGAACTTCATTCTTTCTTCTATCATAACGAAATAGATATTTTCCGAAAGCCTGCCCGAGCTCAACTGTCAAGCCCCACACCCCATACTTGAATCTAAAGAAAGATCAAACAGGCAATTAACACCGAAGAAAACGTGAAGAGAATAGAATGATCAAAGTCAGCGTAATGTAGAACAGAGTACAGAACTCCATGACAGCAAGATATACCCCACTTCCCACCATCTTTTGAACACTCGAGGCGCCATATGGCCCTAGCAGTTTATCATCATGATTGTAACAATGATCGAAAGTGGTATCTTCGTTGCTCAGTTTCGAGATTGATATCCTCTACTGATTTTTGCCCTACTCGTGTCCCCTTCCCTCCAACTCCTATAAATCATTCTCATCAATTTCATCATCAGTCAACTCCTCTCTCCTTCCGACTCCGCAATATGTTCCGAAGCCTTCCCTTTGAGCCCATAATCGTCTGTCAGTGTATGGTGAAATACAGAACGGTGTGAAAAGTGTGTACATCGGACTACGTTCCTAGCGAGCAGGGGAACAATCAACGAAAAGGGAGATCATCATGGGTGATGATTCAGCAAAGGCGATGAGAAGGGGTACAATCAACAAAATGGGAGATTACCACAGGTGATGATTCGACAAAGGCGATGAGAAGGAAACATTGGTGAGTATGGGTTATTTACCCGAGATACATGACAATAGGTAACTCACTATCTTCCTTCCCCAATAACTTTAGATTCTGCATCTTTCCCAAGTCGTACAAGTTGATAAATGCCTGGTAACATCAAATCATTCTCCCTTACTACAGCAAAAAAAAGAAAAACGGGACAAGGGCCAACAGGGGGAGAGCGCGTGTGGAAGGATTTGAATTCTCACCTCACCCTTACTCAACGCGACTTTCTTGTAAATCTCATGATCCCGTGGTTCCACTGATGTTTCACTGATCATAAATGGTTCCATAATGCAACGATCAGCATGATGTCTACTGTGAAACATAAGATGCAGGAGAGAATGAATGAGAGGAGGTAAGTGATGACGGGGACGTGATATGGCAATGAAATCTGTCGTCAAAGTAGGATGATAGGTGATGGTAGGTTAGTTACGTTTGTGGCTAGTAGCATCATGAAGGATGGATCAGACCTGGAATGATACCCAAGGGCGTTAAGGAACTGCTGATAGCATAGTAGAGCATAGAGTGCGGTGGAAAGACAGAGTTACATCCTATTGGTTGCAACAGGGTCAGAGAAGGCCAAGGCTCATAAACGGAGGAACATTTGATTGGGAGGCGGTGCCACATGATATGGCAAAATTTATATACCGAGTCGCCAAACGCTGGTCGAAGTTCTCGATGTATCGCGTGCCTGGCTTGCTGGAGGGACTGGGGATGAACGATGTAAATTAGAAGAACGATCTATACTACATTAGTAATGTTACGCTTCATATCTCACTGCATATCATACAGCTATTTGCAGAACTTACTGCGCGGACAAAATTTTGCTTGCACGTCCAGTGAGCTCTTACTCCTTCGTTTTTGTATCTTTAAAACTGATTTTAAGAGTAATGCAACTCTCCCATCCACGTCTGCATGCCCATACCAAAATTACAGCTTTTGTTGATGGACCATTTTTGCTTGTCTACAGAAAGGTGCATTGTTGATTTTTAAAGATTCATTTTTGGAATAGACTAATCGTCTCGGTAGGTAACATAGGAATCTTCACCCGAGTCTCTATAGACTCACATCTATACTTTTAATTATCACTGGAATACTATTGAAGCTTACCTTCTGCATCGATTCATTCTGGACTGTATTCCTCGCCTTCCTTCTTCCAAAGTCCAATCAACTGAATTTTCCAGTAAGCACGTGGATGATAAGGGTGACCAGCTCAGACTCTATGCAAGGAAGAGGCTTTTGTTTCTCTCCTTGATGTTGGTGGTTACTACGAAGGAAAGAATGATCTCAGCAAGGACGAATTCCCTGAGGTACTAGAAGAACGTAATTTGAATGAGTTGGCCGTTTTCGTCCGGGATGGAAGAGTTTACCAGCGGCTGGCCTTCTGCTTGAGTGATGATTCAACTGACGAGATGTTCCCAGCGTTGTTTTTTGGGTTTCTTAGTTCACTTGAAGCAGTTGAAGGGAAGGAGTTTGTTATGCCAAAAGACCTTACAGCTGCTTAGGGAGAGTGGGTTGAAAGCGCAAAGAAGATTTACCAGGAAGATAAGGGCTTGAATCAGCTTCTAAATCAGTAATTCAGAACTTTCTTCTGAATCCGATAGAATTTTATGTTTTCGAAATGATTTTTATGTAACAAGCATGAAAGGCCATAAAGTGAAAGTGGATCATCACTGCGCGGCCATTGGTTCTCGCATTTAGCTTGGTCATGAGGCCGGAGTGAAGGAAGCGTCTGCCAGGTGACAATTGATGGGCACTCCCCGTTCCAACAACCAGCCTCGTCAAGAAACTGTTAACATCTGAACATTATTCTATGTCGACACGTATCTTTATTGAGACTAAAATGGACCGGTGTAGACGAACAGGCACGAACACTTCTGATTGAATGCTTGGACGGTGAATCACGCAGCATGCCATGTTTGTATGCCAACATAGAAATTCTATGTAAGTACTTATTTTTTGATGACCAGTCATTGTAGTCTAGGAATTATGAAAAATACTTTGAATACTTGGTGATGATGATGATGATGAGGGGGTTATAAGTGGAAGGGGGGTTATAAGTGAAGAGGGGAAGGGAGTATGGTGAAGAGAAAGATGGGATAGGGGCACAGAAAATCACAAAAGTGTTGGGTTGTAAAAAAGCCTAGCAGGCTAGGTGAAAGCAAAGGGAAAACAAAAAGGATAACTGTTACTTATGATACTGATACAATTGAGACATGAATGCATGGGCGGGATACACAGAGCTTGATCTTGATTCTACAAGAAAGAAAGAAAGAAAAAGTCTGTCACATTGCTTTGAAAATTAGCCTGAAGACTATATTGTGTTCTGCAAAAAGAAAAAAGCGAGGGGAGAGTTATCAGCAAGGGGAAGTTCCGTTGAAATGATTTTACGAGAAACTCATACAAGACGTACTTTCGTTATAGACCAATTCACTATAATCTTATTCACCCTCTCATCTCTTCCTTTCAGACATTCCGGACACATTATGTGTTTCATCATAGCGTGAAAGACGACTCGGATGGTGCTTGTTGATATATCTAGATTTAAAATTTTAAATTAGCAAGGGAACGGGTGAAAGGGGGAAAAAAAGAGCAATGAAACAATTGCAAAAAATTCACATCAACAACGACACGTACGACGCGGATAATAAATAAAAGAAACAGAAGATAGGTTTTTACTCACCAGGTTTCGCTGACCAAGACAAATAAGCCGTTGTCATCGTCCAAGCGGCCCCCAGCGCTTTTTGCTGTTCGAACCCGCACTTGCTCGTCGGGTTATGTAAAGAAGGAGCTGGCAACAACAACCTCAATAACGTCTCCACTCTCGTTCTATGTAACTTGAACAACCTCGCGAGATAGACTGAACCCATCCTTTCAGCGTGATTGTCCGTTAAAGTGCTCAGAGCGAGAGATAAGAGACGTGAAGAAACTGGGATAGCTAGTTCATGTATGTCGTGTCTCCCACAGAGACAGTAGACTTCAAGAGGGTGGAGAGAAGCTTGTGAGAGCAAGATCTCGTATACTGGTGTTTTGGGTTTGATAAGCGCTTTAGGGGACAAACCGAACTGAGGGAAAAGGTCAATAGAGGATAGGATGGAAGATAGAGGTGGATTGTATTGAGTGCAATCCAAATCGTAGAGGACGTGTAAGAGGATGTTGAGTTCAGAGGAATGGACTTGATAGAGGATGACAAAACGTTCGATTTTACATGTGGAAGTGATGGGGAGGAGGGAGTTGAAGGAATTGGTGGAGAGGTTTAGGATCGTTTCATCAGCAAATCACCCCCTTTGGTCGTGAGGTTTTTGGGGTTGCAGAGGTTTTTGTGACAGTCCACAACCATGCAACCTCACAACCTCATAACCGAATCCTTAGTCTCAGTCAAGATAAACTGTAAGAAGGACTATTTTGTTGAATAAAAGTTCAAGAACATAAAAGACTCCCAAGTTGCAACGGTTGCGAGGTCAATGCGAGGTTGCAAAAGACCGAAAAATCACACAATTAATGGAGGTTCCGGAATCTTTGATTGGGGTTGCCAGGTTGCAGAAAAATGGCCGGTCCGGGGTTGCACAGGGTTGTGCAACAGTTGCCAACCAAAGTCTGAAAATGCTGATGTTGTTGATCGACGCAGAAAACGACGGCATCAGAGGATATCAACATGATGTCGGGCGCTGGACGGTTAGAAGATGGTGTGGCTTGGAAGGCGGTGGATAGAGTGAGGGTGCCTCGGCCTTGTTGGTCCAGAGATGGATGTGTCTAGTTTCATAGTATGATACATTGAGAACTTGATTCAGATTCGTGAAAGAAAACGATCTCAAGACGCACGTGATCTCCGCTCAATGCCGTCACGGTGTCGTCATTTTCGAGCTTAAAGTTATCGGAGTCGACCAGAGCTTGTCGGAGCGAATTATCAGCTACA
The DNA here is from genome assembly GCA_004369135.1 of Dendrothele bispora CBS 962.96. Lineage (NCBI taxonomy): Eukaryota > Fungi > Basidiomycota > Agaricomycetes > Agaricales > Dendrothele > Dendrothele bispora. The sequence continues at coordinate 6,398 of ML180277.1, read as the reverse complement.
CGTGGAGAGGTTTTATTCTCAGTGAAGTATTGGAATACAAAACAGTGAATAGAGCTAGTACTTACAAAAGAGAACCGATCGTTGATGTGATAACTTTAGAGAGGTGTTGAAGAAATTGGTCTGTTCGAATGGTGCAGTAGTAGCTATTGCATTGGTGTCCCAGGTGTTGGTATCGAACGGAGTAGACGCGCTGGATGGATCATTCGAGTCAGCTACAGTAATCCAATCTTCCAAACGAAAGCCGTCGTGTCCAGTGGGAGAGAAGTTTTCCATGATTGGAAAGGAATAGGATTAGATTGGGACAAGGGAAGGACGTTATAAGGGCATTTTCGCTGATAAGTATGACGAACCGAGTCAGGACAAAAATAGAAAGCGGGGAAGTGGGAGTGAGAAACAAGAGACTCCAATGACTGTGTAGACACGGGACTGTTGATAGGCTTCAACTTCTTATCTATATCAGTCTATGTATGTATATTATTTCACGTCATCCTCTATGGCCATTCACTCCTTCGCGGGAAGGCAGCTGACATCTACCTACGGACGACGGTGCAACCACCTTATACATATATGATCTACCAGTTTCTCCTCTTCAACGATACCGATGGACATCCCGTCAATGAAAGCCGCAAAAAGGATGAAGCTCTCAGAAAAAAATCTCTCTTCAAAATTCGATCCTTCCATAAAGTCGTATTCTCAAGTCTTGCTCTTTTTCTCTTCAAGGTCTCTTGCCCGGACTCGGAGGAACATTCGTCAAATACACCCTCGCCGACGGACATATCATCATCTTGATTCCCGAAACCTTGGGCGGTCTTAGCAGCGTTGACAGCGTGTCAGCTTTTATGGAAGAGCCTGGGCTTACCCAATCCTCTAGTACGGGGAGGTTTCCTGTATGTATGCGTTCTTTCTCAAAGGACCTTTCAAAGCCTCGTTTTTTTTTACGTTAACCCCACCTTACCCCAACGGAACTAACACTGTGATACGACTATTGAAATGAACAACTTTCGTGCCTGATCACGTCTACCAAGTCATCACCTATCATACGCTCTGGTTCTTCTACTATACAAACGGGATTGGCTGTTGATCAATGAAAGCCCCTCGCAGATGCCCGTGGGTCTCCACGGGTAATGGCAGCTAGTATCGATATGGCTATATACAGGAAGAGACAAAGAAACAATCTGATTGGCTACTTGCTTGACCTGATCACAGAGTATACTCGCCTGATCAGTCTGGGTAGCGACTATGTAGGGTACATATATCTTTTTTTTAACCCGTATTGTTATGTACTTTTTCTTTAGCCTCCATTTTTTCAGGCTTTTTATCTCAATTTCTTCATTCATAAAATTTTCTCCTCTTGACTCGGAGGCGTTTGGATTAGATCCTCATCTGAGGAGACTCAACCACTTGTCGGTCAATACGCTATCCACCATCTCCACACTCTCTTGGCAACCTTTCAAGTCATCTCCACCCTCTCCGTCTCATCTCATCACTGAACTGCCTCAAATCTCTCGGAACAAAAAGAAGTCTTCGATTTTATCGTGACATGGAAGTGACTCGGAAGATCAAACAAGCGACGAATGGCCAAACCTATGATCCATGCCGGTAGGTTGTAAGCTACTGAGGAAACGGTACAGAGAATTTATTGAGTGTTTGGGCGGAGAGAATGGGGAGATATTATGTATGTTGGAATGTTGGAAGTTGTCAGAGAAGAAAAAAATCGCTAGTGCTCTCATGAAGTCGAGTGGGCCACCGCGAGCGTGGCAAGTGCCATGGAACGGGCGTTACCGGGACCGGGTGCCGCCAGGGAAGTCAAAAGCTTCTTGTCCAAGCAGGACCAGTGACCCTGGATTGATAATAAAGGCCTTGACAAACAAGACCACATCGGTGATGGACCGAGGCAAAAACTTCCGTGTATTAGGCCGACTGAAAGGAGGAATCCTATATATTCCTCATTATTGAACGTCCAGAACCTCTGCAAGTAAACTAGAGACGTACTGCGTATCCTCCATACAGGCACTTTTTCAGCCTCATTGCCCCTAGTCGAGCTTCATTTTAGCTAATACCCAATAACCCTGGTAATGCAATTAGATTCTGGTAAGTTGTAACTGACTTTTCAGAAAAATTATCTGGAGACCGTTTTCCTGACGGGCCTCATCGTGCTCTTCAGAAATGATATTTAGCTGGAGACATGGCGCACCCGAAGCGACGGCGACTAATTCAGGTCAGCGTAGTGTCCTTGTCGAGTGTTGAACTATTCGGGTAACTCATTTATCGAATCCCGACCACAGCCCAAGTACTTAGAAATAATCTTTCTCGCCTTTGATAGATGTAGGGAATAGACAATCACACTCGGAAATTCTTGCGATTTCAACTAAATCATATTCGAGGCTAATTATTAATCGATTGGTAGAGTATTGATTGAGTGGGTATGACTTTGTACCCAGATATCCATTCATCCATTCATCTAATCTCTCTACACCCATCATTGACCAGTGCTTCCGAGGACAGTAGCCCACGAGATCGCACTGACAGAGAAAACGAGCGTCTGTTTGCGCTGTTAAATCCATATTATGATGGCGAGACTTTGTTAATCAAATCCTCACCTTATTGACAAACGCAATCTTTCTTCGATTCAAGTCTTGCATTCTGTCTTGCGTCTGAGTCATCACAGACTACTTCTGGTGTTGTCGATGAAGCGGGATCCGAAGGATGTAAGGTGGAATCGTTCAGTAAAGACCTGTCAGCCTCGATTTGAGATTGAATCTAATTAGAAATAATCAAGACTCTCAGTCATATCAAGAATAACTAGGATGTACAGTGCCAAAACGTACCTGGTTTATACCATCTGTAGCCTCTTTGCCTTGCTTGTCTGGTCCGCGTCCAAGTCCAAACATACTTCTTCTACCCGAAGGCGTTCATGTCATTACCCGTGCGACAGTTCCGCCGAAACGAACGGTCCTGGAGTGAGTCAGCGATCCAGAAGCCTTCGCGAAGACTTGGAGCGAGGAAATGAGAGTCATCTTCAAGTCGAGCTAGGAGAAGAAGGTATGCTATTTTCGATGTAAAAAACGATCAGACGATTATGTAGTGTTGGATATCGAAGAATGAGTGGTTGAGAAACGAAAGAACGTGAAATATCGTTGGAGGTCGTTGTGTTATCAGGACTGAGAGGGAAATAAAATGTAAGGAAAAACTCTCTGGGGATTTTTATAAGAAGGGGACGGAGGTCACACGGTTACGACTCGGATACAGCTGCAGGTTACTAGGGAGACAACGTCAAATTATCGTTGTCGCGTACTTTGTTGAAGAAATTTGACTTGATTGCTTGGTAGCAGTGGCAGATTCGTCAAACAAATCAGTGTGATAATCGGTAACCGTCGATGAAATACACCTTTGAACAGATTCAGTTAATCTAGCTAAAAATGTCAGTAAAAAACAGCCTGATACCTATGAAATAAAAAACCTACCACATCTGGAATATAATGTTCGCTTGGCCAAGTAACATCTGCCAAAAAGCTCTCCAGCTAGATCGCTCCATTCCCAACATGCCTATACCGCTTCAAAAAGCTCAAAAAGTCCGGTATCTTCACCGCTTCCCTCTCTACCTCCTCGATCCATACATCTACATTTATTGACATGTGACAATAAGCGCAATCGATATCGGCCAACCGTCCCAGTTTTGTTACATTAGGATTCGGATTCGTCAGTATATTGAAGACGTTCTGAACCCCGTCTGTAAGCGCTGGCACATTGCCAATCTCGTTCAAAAGTTCACTGAACTTTATTACTCTCCCAGGATCCTCCTGAAGAACTTGTTGTAATAAAGAGACTGTCCGATGGAGTCTATCGGTATGAGAGCTATATGCTGAGCAAGCAGAAAAGGAAAACGCTCTCCCGAGAGCAAAGAGAGCAGTTTGGGTATACTTTTGTTGATATATACTCTGCAAGAAAAGGTATTGTATATTGGTAAGTACGATAGCGAGAAGTCGAACGAAAGAATGTGCCGGAATGGTTGTACTTACCCAAGGCACATAGATGTAATAGGGTAAGATCTCTGCAACCTCGTCGAGAGGCTTTCCAACCAGAAGCGGTGCCACTAGGGCAATGATGTTGGGATAGTCATGTTTTGCAGCAAAGCCAAATATTTCGGCTGCATGTCGGGGAATGTAGTCCCTTTATATGATGTATCAGTGAAAACAGCTCACAGCTCTTCGAAAGTACATTAACATATGACCGACCTCATTCTAATTTGACAAACATTCATTGCATTATAAACTTCATATTTCTCAGCTGCTTCTGCCAGACCAGAAAATGTCACCCAGTTCATGTCATCAAGGCTTGGATGGCGTTGAGGATAGACGAATTGGAAGAGGATTTCGAGTATTGCGCCTGTTTCAGTTAGAGGAACGATCTCTGCAGTCCGCTTCGGTGAGAAACTATGACCTTTATCCGCATTAGTAACTTAGTCTACATGATATTATATCAGTATCAAAGACACACTGCTGGTAAAGTCGGCCATAGGAAACCCTCCAGTACTGAATTCGAGATTTTTCTTGTGAATATAGAAAAGGACGTTGTCCGAGGAGCAAAAGATGACATCACCCCCTTTGGATAACGAAACTACGTAGAAAAAGACATTTCAGTCAGCTGCACCAGACTACGTAAACCGCGGTTTAACAGAACTAAATTACCACTGGGATACATACAAGTATCTGATACTGCACGAGTCTGTTGTCCTGTTTGCATCTCGGATGAAAAGGATCACGACTGCCTTCGAAATCTTATAGAACCTGGCCTCGCGGGCTATCACTGTGATGGAAGTAACAGGAGAAGGAACGACGGAAATTTCCGAGAGTGTTGTTGCGTCACTCGTTCTTACTCATCTCAAGCTCGCTGGCGGCATTTCTTTAGGCCCATTTGGAATATCGGTATCTTATCTGTCATACGGCTCATACCTGCCAGCGATGGCATCATTCAAGTTACGGCCTTGTCCTTGATGAATTGATGGAAGACTTTCTTTCCTTTTCATTACAGCCGTTTTCAGAACGATAGGCCACCCCAAATCCTCCTTCCCTCAACGCGCACGAGGCTTTTCCATTGAGAAGTGGAGCAAATTTGCTTCTTGATTACTTCAGGCAATAGAGAATGGCTTACCCGAACAAGTGGAGGGGAAATTGGAGTGGCCTATCGTTCTGAAAACAGCTGTAGTGGGACATTTATCATCCATGGCATTTGGAGCCCGAGATGAGACTTTATCTTTCAATAATTCCTATGATCAGAGAAATATCTGATAAATCACCTACTCGTTGACCTTAAGTTTGACGTCGTGTTAACAGCCTTCCGATTTTATGGCGATCTTTTCTATAGATTTATGAAACTGGTGAGGTACTTATTGCCATAACCTACCGCTTTTTGAGGAGATGAAACAGCGTATAAACATTAATCTTCACTCCATATACTCACTAGCTCATTGTCCTTACCTCAAGGATGATATCCGTATTTATACAGGACTTCGGTTCTTCTAACTCCCTCCGAGTATGTATGCAACTCTTTGACCCTTTGACGTGAATGTTTCCGCAGCACATCCTTCTATTGATGATCCAGCCACCACTTCGAGCGCTATTAATTGACATATATTCTCCGTATATGTGAAGACCACAGCCTCAAAGAGATGAGTTTTCGATGTCTATTCTTTCAGGGAACGGTCTTGCCATTCCGGCCTCCTTTGGTCCTAAAAGCTGATCAAAACTCCAAAAGACAACATCGGCCCGAGCTCCTCGCAGTCGGAGTACAGTCTTTCATAGCGCTTTGTAAAACTTTGTAGAGATCGCTGTGAGCCGAAGATGCTTCTACCCCGTATCCTGAGAGATAAGGAAAGTATCATTGTCTGAGTTATCAGAATTTTGTTTTGTATGTGAAGTAATCGTGTCTACCTCGGAAGAAAGAGTCAATCGCATCGAAGTTACTCTCTCCGATACTCGAGGCTTTGATGTCAGGACTACTGGACCAATCATGTACGGCCCGGAAGGTTTTTCGCCACCCAACGGAGTGTATTGCCCTGGAATCACCTTAAGTTTGATAAGATAACGCTAGTGTGGAATTAGAAGTTACTTCGTTGAATGATGGGTTAGAGATGATCCTTTGGTGTCTCTATGCATCATATTGGGAGACAACGATATTTTCACCGAAAAAGTCTAGTCCTTTTAGCATGAGTGACACAACTTCTCTACATAGTTACTAAGTTAGAAGTCGCCGCTGCTTAACGCTATATAAAAAAGTACCACTACGTTCATCGTTCATTGAGCATCCAAAAACGAGATCGCAAAGTACTCGAGCCATTGAAATACTCCACCAACGTTTCAATTTATTTTTGACACACCCGTTCATGCCGGATTCCAAAA
>ML180275.1:0-16542 GCA_004369135.1 Dendrothele bispora CBS 962.96 | reverse complement strand
AGAAGAAGCTCTAAACTTTTTTCATTCCCAATATATGCAGCTGCTTGGAGAGCATTTCCATACCATCCACCTCGAGCATTCACATCTGCTCCTTTCTCCAGAAGAAGCTCCACAATTCTTTCATTCTTCCCACAGGCAGCTGCTTGAAGAGCATTTCCATATGGTCCACCTTGAGCGTTCACATTAGCTCCTTTCTCCAGAAGAAGCTCCACAATATTTTGCTTCTCTTGATATACAGCTGCTTGGAGAGCATTTCCATATTGACCACCTTGAGCATTCACATTAGCTCCTTTCTCCAGAAGAAGCTCTACACTTTTTTCATTCCCAATATATGCAGCTGTTTGGAGAGCATTTCCATACCATCCACCTTGAGCATTTACATTTGCTCCTTTCTCCAGAAGAAGCTCCACAATTCTTTCATTCTTCCCATGGACAGCTGCTTCCAGAGCATTTCCATATAGTCCACCTTTAGCATTCATATCTGCTCCTTTATCCAGGAGAAGCTCCACAATTTGATGATTCTTCCCAGATGCAGCTGCTTGGAGAGCATTTCCATATTTTCCACCTTGTGCATTCACATCTGCTCCTTTCTCCACAAGCAGCTCCACAATTGTTTTATTCCCAATATATGCAGCTGCTTGGAGAGCATTTCCATACCATCCACCTTGAGCATGAGCAACTACTACTTTCTCCAGAGGAACCTCTACAGTAATTTCATTCTTCCCACAAGCTGCTGCTAGAGGAGCATTTCCATATGGTCCACCTATAGCATTCACATCAGCTCCTTTCTGAAGAAGAAGCTCTACACTTTTTTCATTTCCAACATATGCAGCTGCTTGGAGAGCATTTCCATACCATCCACCTTGAGCATTCATATCTGCTCCTTTCTCCAGAAGGAGCTCCACAATTCTTTCATTCTCTCCACAGGCAGCTGCTTGAAGAGCATTTCCATATGGTCCACCTTGAGCATTTACATTAGCTCCTTTCTCCAGAAGAAGCTCCACAATTTTTAGCTTCTCTTGATATACAGCTGCTTGGAGAGCATTTCCATATGGTCCAACTTGAGCATTCACATTAGCTCCTTTCTCCAGAAGAAGCTCTACACTTTTTTCATTCCCAATATATGCAGCTGCTTGAAGAGCATTTCCATACCAATCCTCTTGAGCATTCAGATTTGCTCCTTTCTCCAGAAGCAGTTCCACAATTCTTTGATTCCCTAGACATATGGCTGCTTGGAGAACATTTCCATAGAGTCCACCTTGAGCATTCAAATCTGCTCCCTTCTCCAGAAGAAGCACTATATGTTTTCCATTCCCAATACATGTAGCTGCTTGGAGAGCGTTTTCATACCATCCACCTTGAGCATTCACATCTACTCCTTTCTCCAGAAGAAGCTCCAGAATTGTTTCATTCTTCCCACAGACAGCTGCTTCCAGGGCATTTCCATACAGTCCACCTTGAGCATTCACATCTGCTCCTTTCTCCAGAAGAAGCTCCACAATTTTTTCCTTCTCCTGATATACAGCTGCTTGGAGAGCATTTCCGTATTGTCCACCTTGAGCATCCACATCTGCTCCTTTCTGCAGAAGCAGCTCCACAATTTTCTCATTCTCCTGATCTATAGCTGCTTGGAGAGCATTGCCATATTGTCCACCTTGAGCATTCACATCTGCTCCTTTCTCCAGAAGCAGCTCCAAAAATTTTTCATTCCCAATAGATGCAGCTGCTTGGAGAGCATTGCCATATTGTCCACCTTGAGCATTCACATTTGCTCCTTTCTCCAGAAGAAGCTCCAAAAATTTCTCATTCCCAATAGATGCAGCTGCTTGGAGAGCATTTCCATATTCTCCACCTTGAGCATTCACATCTGCTCCTTGTTCAAGAAGAAGCTCCACAATCCTCACATTCCTCCTATATACAGCTGCTTGGAGAGCATTTCCATATTCTCCACCTTGAGCATTCACATCTGCTCCTTTTTCAAGCAGAAGCTCCGCAATCCTCACATTCCTCCTATATATAGCTGCTTGAAGAGCACTTCCATATTTTCTTCCTTGAGCATTCACATCTGCTCCTTTCTCCAGCATTTTCACAGCAACTTCAAAGAGGCCACTCAGACAAACAACATAGAATGAATCTGGAATGTATCTACTATGCTTATACTCCAATGTGTCATTATCTATATTATAGTGGTGCAACCAGTGAATATATGATCCCTGCTGCCAGTCAAGGAATTTGACAAAGATTGACCAATCTTCACACTTTTTCACCAAAGCTATATGTTTAGTCCAATTCATTGCCGCATATTTGGCATAACTACTCAGTGTGCACTCTCCTGTGGCCATTCCTTTCTCAGTATAATTCCAATGGTCCATCCAATAAATTACACAGTATTGAGCCAAAGCCTCATGTGCCAGCTGGTCATTGATATAGAATGCAGAGTTACTACTGATTTGACCCATAAGAAACTCTTTCACAGATGGATGAGCTAATTGCAATTTTTTGTATGAGCTATACCTTCTATCAACGACCTTGACTAATGTTGATGGAACAACTTTGTCAATTGTATATTCCAGGTCAGATGTACAATCTTCCCCATAGAATTTTTGCTCTTGGATATCAATTGCCAAGATTTCTCTAGCCATCTCAATAGTCACTGGTTCAAATGAAAACAGTATCCATTGTAAAATAGATTTGGCCTCATCCCTGTGGAGGTCATCAATCCTTTCCAAAGCCTGATGATAAGTGTCTGCCAAGGTTTTTGGAAGTTGTTTGAGGGCTGCTCGAATACCCCTCCTAGTACCGATCTTTTTCAACACTTCAAGTTGGCAATCCACCCACCGAATCCTTGTTTATATAGTTAAATCAGTATATTATTTTCCATTATTCAATTCAATTTTACTTACTGTCCATGAGCTCCACTCATTAAACTTTCTTTGATCTGATCTTCTATTCCCCTGAATGGCTTTTCATTCTGACCTACAACTCTGGCTATATGCTTTACAATATCCTCCATCTTTTCCTCCTTGTCCAGTGAGAGCTCAACACTTTCACCAAGCTGACTATCATGAAAATACTGGGACATGGGATGTCGACATGAAACCATGATATGCACATGTTCCACCTTAAGCATGACCTGAATGAATTTACTTACTTCATCCCTTTCGGAACATTCATCCATTGCATCCAAGACAATATATGTTTCCCCTAAAAAGTTTTTTGGTAGCTCCACTACCTCCTTTTGCATGATGTTAACAGAGATTTTTCTGTCACCCTTCCCAGTGGCTTCAAACAAAGTTCTGAGAGCCCCTGGATTAAATCTGCTGTGTGTGCCCATTTGAGTCAAAAGGCTGGCAACCAGTCCCTTATATGTAGTCTTTCCTTTATTAACATCCAGTGTGTCAAAATAATGATAGAACACTTGTTGATGTTCTTCCTCCAAACAGGTGATGACATTTGTGCTAAACAAATGAGTGAATACTGCAATGTTCAGATTATTCAAAAGGTACCCACCACAAAAATGTTTTTCCTGATCCAGCTGACAAGCTTTCAGTTTCAAGTTCTGAATATATGGATAAACTACCGAACCTTGGCCTTGTAACCAGAAAATACCTCCATTATTTTTCCACTTCTGAAATCTGAAATCATTGACCAGCCACATTCCTGTATCTTCTGTCCTTTTACCACATGCATTGGCATAGTTGGAAGATGAGTCTGGAGCCTCAAGCCATTCCCGAATCTTCTTGATGTCAAATTCTGGAGCAAAGTCAACAAACTACTCATGAATTGCAACGTTCAAGTCTTTTCCTTTACCTGAACCATAGATGTATTGATCTCCTCTGGCATTATATACTGTCATATTCCCGAAGGTATTGCCCTGGCTATTGTTGAACATACTGTTTTCAAAATAAAGTTACACTGGGATTTATCGATAGTGCAAAAAAGGGGTAATACCTAACAAATGGGTGATTTGTATCACCAGTTGCAGATTCTGGATTGTTCATTGTTGGCCACGTAATTCAGATTTAATGTCAATGCGCGTCAGACACTTTGATGATCGGAAACTGAAAGATTATCCAAATGCATGTGACTAGGCGATTTATGCCGTCAAAAATTTAAGGTTTGGACGACACGGAAAGATCCTCTTTCATCCAAACCTTCATTCTAGAACTCCATAACCACGAGGCATGACATGCGGTTTTGGCGGGACTGTATGGGCACCACAAACCTGCTAAGAGACTATCTCTTTCGAACTGCAAGAAGGCAGATTTTTTTTTTTTTTAAAAAAAGACTGACCAGGATTCACTAGCATTTTTGTACTTCTACCCTCATTTATACCAGAAATCTGTGCTCATCGCTTATACATTTCCTTATCATCGCACATTTATTATTAAGACTGGAACTTGAGAAGTGGAAACTAGTGTGAAAACAAGATGCACATTCCATATGGAACTTATGAATAGTACGTGAAGTAGCACGAGAAATACATTGAACAAAACTCACGGAAATTTGTCTAAAATGTTGGACTCTGGCAAAAGTACACAAGAGTATCCATGGAGATATTAGAGATAACCCAGTGGCAGTGATATGAAAATGGGATTGTGTCAAGATTTTGCACAGCGATCAAGAACCCATGACAAAGTTCAAGGAGACAAGTCATCGGACCACTTTACTCCTGATCATTGCTTGTGCTCGACGTGAGACTTACATCAGTATTTGACGGTCATCTCTGTTATTGTAGATTAATTGATTAACAGCGATGGACCAATACGAGATCGAGTCTAAGTACACCATAAATTTGGGCCGTCAAAAATCTCCGTTCGACTTTGAAAATTCAAACATCGTGCACATAATGAACGAGCCACCACTGCTTTCTTGGTTCAGACTATCAATGATTATTCTTCTTGTTTACGCTAAGTTAACGTCCAGCGAGTACGCTTCTTCTAGCTTCAGTTCTCAGATTAATGTCGTCGCCCTCCGATCATCTCAAGAGCACTAGTAAGGACTTGGGTCTCTACCACTGTCTTCGTCTTTCCTTCACCCGCTCCTTCTATCACTTCCTTCTTTTCACTCAGGCCTTTTTCAAAACTGAGACCTATAAACAGCGCAAACGTGAAGTTCAGGCAGGGGGCGACCGAGGGAACATGACGTGGAAACAGGGGGTGTCCTGAGAAAATTTCCGTTTTGGGATGTGACCTATCCGTGGCCTATCCGTGACTTTACACATCTGCCGAATATCTGCCGCGCGATGCTTTCATCAATGCTTGCTTGCACCAAACCCTATCTTACTTGTGTTATAGCCCCACTAAATGTACTTATTTATATCTTGAATACTACACTCATCGATCGACCTTATCCTGATGGTCAAAGGACGTGTCCCGACTCCTCAGTAGGTCTAGACGTGACTCTGAGTGACATCCCAAAACGGAAATTGTCATGTTCCCTCGGTCGCCGAGTTCAGGTTTGTGGCTGTTTCACTGTTTGTGACTGTTTGTGGTCATGAACCAGCGTCTCGTGTGAGTCACGTGTCGTCTATGCACGGACCTTCGGCGACCTTGCCAAGTCGCTTGCCAAATTGAAAGGTCCGCATTTCTCCCATGGCTACTAATACTATGTCCTCTCATACATCCTAGGCCTAGTCCCTAGCCTCAGCAGCATATACTGATTCTTCTATCCTCGCAAAAATGACATGAATTGGTCACCGTACAGGTTGAGAATGGGAACTCGACGGAGTGAATAGGAAGCTTTAGGACATCAGATGACTGTAAGTTTGTCATCGATGTCTACCCCGAACCCCGCACGGAAACCTGCTTGCCTTTCCCCACAATGTCCACCGAAAGTGACTCCAGTCAAGTCTGCACGAGGGTGTCCAAATCCTGTGAGCGCTCCCCTCTTTCCTTTATCTGCTCTCTTCGGACACACTTGATTTGACTCAAAATTAGTCAACCACCCTACCTCCGACATAACCCTCCAATCTTCCGATCGCGTCCTATTCAAGGTTCACAGGCGTAACCTCGAAATGTATTCCCAAGTGTTTGCGGATGCTGCGAATGCTACAGCTACTGTCCCTATCTCCATCCCCACGCCTGCCTCTACGACTCTTTCCGACTCATCCTCATCCTCGTCATGTCAACTCCACGACAACCTCAGCTCTCCCACTCAATCCAGTGAAATAGTCCACCTATCCGAGTCCTCCGCTGTCCTCGACCTCATGTTTCAATATATGTATCTCCAACCCCAACCCGATCTCCGAAAGGTTGACTTCGATGTAATCAAAGACTTAGCAGAGGCTGTGGAGAAATACTGTGTTTATTCGGCAATGGGGGCTCTCAAGGTAGGAATGAGGTGCGTGTTTCATCCTTTATCTGCGGTCTTTACTTGTTACTGATCCCAAAAACAACGCAAATCTTCAATATCAGAGAACACATCCCCTCCCAACCGGTTGAAGTCCTTCTCTACGCTATCAGACATAATTACCCCGAGTTGATAAACGAAAGCGCTGAAGCGACGTTAGAGTTTCCTCCGTATCCGATGTTGCAGCGAGTTCCTCCAGAGGTGTTTAGTGCTTGGGTGCGTCTTGGTTTAACGTCTTTTCCTTCCCTCTTCATACCAAATAAACGGACACTTCTTTTCTTCCCACTGCGACGGACAGATATCCTATCAACAAACATACCATGTGCTCCTTTCCAAAGAGTTCGCCCGATTCGGACCAAAACGAAATCACGCTTATTCTTTCATCCATTCCCAACACAACGTTGAACGCGCACAGTAACAATAACAACTCAAGTAACGAATTATCCCAACAGGGATGTAAATCGTGGTACGAACACTATGCGACGATCACTTCCGTTATTGGACCTGGGTTCGGGTATTCACCGTCTTCGAACTCGAGTCCCTCCCCTGCAACAACGATATCGCCGGCTGGGAGAATGGGATTCGCAAGTACAAGCTACAATGTCGGTAGTGCAAGTGGGACTCTGGCAGGTCTCGGTGGTCCTAGTAGTCGTTGGGCCTCTTCCTCTCTTTCTTTCACATCGTCTCCTTATCATCCAATACCCTCAACTTCAGCTTCATCCCCATCAACCCTCAACCTCTTCTTCTCGACCCTACAACAACGTCACTTACTTGCCAGTAGTGTTATAAGCCTCGATTCATCTACTGGATGTTCGGATTGTAAACGAGAACTCGGGTACTGGATTCAGCAAGCCGAGAGGGATTGGAGGAATTGGAGAGAAGGGAATGGGGGTGGGAGATTTGAGGAGTATTTGTGAATAAGGGAGTCTAGTTGAGCATGTCACCGAGATGAGGTTGTATTCCTAGTTCTTTGCGCAGATTTATTATGTATAGCATATTTGTCGATGCGTACGGTAGGGGAAAAACATTGTATTACTACTGAGTAAAGGTGCCATTGCTTCGCATGGCCGCCGAGCTCTCGTGAACACGAAGGACCAAAGGGAGACCGAGATGAGGGCAACAAAACCACAAACGATTGGTCCCAGGGTGAAGTCGAGATGACGGGCAGAAAGGGAGAGAGTCTAGACAGTATGGACCCACCTGAAGACAGATCCAAGGATGACACAACTTACATTGGGAGTAGTCGTGGAGAAAGAGGGAGTGGAATAGATATCGCAGGCTAAAGCTATTAGTAACACGGGCAACGGTAAATGAGAAGAGAGGTAATGACGAGGAAGAGCTTAGAGCGTACCTACAGTCCCTTATATAAGTCACAATCTGATGAAAAAACGCGTCATGGTCTGTCATACATAGTGCCCCAGAATCGATATGAAACGAAGATTCCATTCCGCCTCTTTGAGACGGTGACACACACCTGTCAACTATACTCCAGGCAATCTTCGGCAAGCAAACCATGTAGCTCTGAATCCCGTCCCTAAAGAGGTTACATATGTAGCCATCCGGCGCTTCATATGATCCGTAACTCGTTATTTTTTACCTTAATCCATTTTTCGTCCTTCATTGAGAGCGCACTCAAGCTCGTAGGGGCTATACATATGTAGTTGTCTATTGTCAATCTCCATATTTCGTTCCAGCGTTTTCACAGTACCGGACTGTACAGGGTTCAACCATACATCCCATCCCATCCCACCCCGAGTCCCGAGTCCCGACATGTGTATATGTATTTGATGTGACTTTGAATCAGATAACCACAAGGTCTCTTGCGAGAATACTCAAAACGGCGCCATTCATATCCCCGTTTGAATGCTGATTTTGAACTGACCGATCAGAAAAAAATTCAAAGTGCTGCAAACAACCGGCATCCGACAGCAGGCCTGATCGAAGGATGAGAAACTTCTCAGCGCGCCAGCAGGATTTTGATCATCATTTCGAGAATCGCTCAACCTTCTATCGTTCAGACTCGTCCTCGCTCGAACGTCAAAGCCCCCCTAAAGATAACGCATATTTGATACTACCGCACTAGCTGCATTGAGTACTAGTACATACGTTTAGCTATAAATGTTCCCCAAACCCAAACATGGTCCGGCTTGCCTTAGCTACGAATCATCCTTTCCCTTATATGTATACCCAGACTCGCTCCAGCGGCTCCACTTGGGCTTTCTTTGTCATTGTATACCCCCTCCTTGTGTAACTGTGCCTTGTCTGATCTTTATTTAAATCGATTTTATCTGGGATTTACCGCGTCCCGTTTTGCCTTGATCATATAGACGTACTACATACGGGCGTGCGCACTGCGCAGTTAGCTGCAGTAAACAATTTAGTAGTATGTTAGTACGGACGAATTTTTTCTTTGGGTGCGATTTTGAATATCTATAGTCAAGTCTCGCCACCTATAGAATAGATTTCTATCTCTTACGCATCCAACATAGTATACGTAGAGATCTCCTTCCCAGTTCATCGATAATCGTATGTAGTATGTATGCCTTTCGATTCATCAGATGGCATTATAAACGAAGCCGGAGATCCCAAATGACTTCATAATCGTTTTCGCGTCAACAAGAACATGATTGACCGTTTGACATCGGCCAGAAAAGCATCGTGTGTGCCAGATGCTACAACAGCAAAGTTCTTTGTTGTGTTACTTATCCAGCACATACACATATATACATCTACGCAAAAGCAGTGCGGTGCACATGCACATGGCCTCCCCTTCGCTCCATACCATACTTATTTAACACCGGTACAGTAACGTTTACTCCACAAATAAATCTCTGATAGCCATCATTCTTTAAATGCGGGGAGAGTCTAGGTAGTAGGGACTCGGGAGACACCCTTGAAATTCACTTGGAATTGATTTTGATGAGGAAGGGAGGGAGGGAAGTGCTAATTTTAGTCGAGAGAGTTGCCTCGAAACGACAATCATTTCTTTTCTTCCTTCCTTCTTCCTTCCTTTTTTCTTTCCTTTTTTTTTGGCTACGAGTGCACGTATGGAGATGCATGGATGGTTTACATATTGGGGCCGCATTGGAGGAAGACTCGATCGCTCTAGGACTCCGAGAGGCAGGCTACATAGTTCCATGTACACGGAGGAGTTATGCCGGGATTGTTGAGGGTATTTATGGATCTACATAATCAATTAATGGTTCCTGGAACCCGTCTCCCCATCCACAGATTCCACACTCTGTGTTCTGTGTGTGACTCCGGATCCGGATTCATCCCCTACTACATTCAAAAATCAAGACGCACCGATGGGCTACGTATGGTAAGTAGCTTGTAACAAGTGTTGATTTTTTGAGAGCTCAAGTAAAAATGAAAAACAAAGAAAATCTGGATGACTTGTCTTTATATAGGGAAACAGGGTCCTCCGGTAGATGACCAAGTTCAAAAAAAATCTATAAGTCAGAAACCTCTGTCAATTGGTCAGGGCTCAGCTATGATACTCCAGGAGACAACATACTATGCGAAGCCTTTTCTACAGATGTTTACTGTCGCCCTTTCTCTGTTTTCAACAAGTTCATACAAAAAGACATACAGTGTTGGTCGGTCAATGACTTCGTGTCAGGGTCAAAGTCAAACATTTTGACCAAAGTCAATGGTCAATTCGGGGGGGTCAGATGAATTGACTTTGACCTTCCGGTTATCGTTCGGTATGTGCAAATCTGCGGGTCATCCCTCCGGGCCACCTGCATGACAGCAGCCCACCTGCGGGCCACCCGTTAATTGATTAATACACTTCCCCCTTATTTATTTCACTGTATTTTAGTGTACATAGTGAGTACTGTAGAACTAATATATTTTTCGTCCATGTAAAGACTCAAAAAACAGTGAGATAAACTTACCGAGTCCGGCAAATGATTATTTCCCACGGAAATTTAAGGTTTCATTAGATTATTGTCCTTCAGAAAGAGGGGATTGAGCAGCAGCTGAGAGTTTGAAGTAGTTCCAAATGATCAGGGTGAGTCATGTCATAATCTACAAAATGGAAAATTAAGATTAAAATGTGTTTCTGCCATTTAACCAGAAATATCAAACCAAATTCTGGCAACACTGGAATCAGGGTCTTGTAACAGGAAGTCATTTACTTGGTCCTCAGATAGTAATATCAGGACTCCCATTACTATTGGGAAGATATGTGATTAACCACAATCAAGGAAACAGTTCCAAGTTAGTATTATTAAGGATGATATTAACCTGATTGGAGATGCCACTGCAGTGGAGGCCCTGCATGACATCTACATGTCTTCCCTGGTGAAAAATTCAAATACTTATCTTGTGTGCAACATGACTTCTTGAGCATAGAAAAGTTGTGGAACAGCAAAGTCAGTCACTTCATTACCAATCTAACCTATCCCCTTGTAGTCATCTAATTTTGCAGGTGAAAGAATTCATGCAAAATATGGAAAGTGGCACTACTTTCCTTCTCAAGCATATTAGACTTGAGAAAAATAATTTTCAGGATATCAGAGCTGGTCAATCAACATCTCTGATCATTGATGCCTACTTTGAAAAAAAAGTTTGAAATTTATGAGAGGATCCG
Organism: Dendrothele bispora CBS 962.96; assembly: GCA_004369135.1. NCBI lineage: Eukaryota > Fungi > Basidiomycota > Agaricomycetes > Agaricales > Dendrothele > Dendrothele bispora. The sequence goes on along the minus strand of ML180275.1, from coordinate 5,594 downwards.
GCTTCAGGGCATATACATTGTGAAATGCTTTGAGCATTCTGAGTTTGAAGAGATTCCAACAGAAAGGACCATTGAAAGATTGCCCAAGAAATGATTGATGGATATGGGTTATTTTCTTGTGTGCTAGGGCTCAGACAATATAACTGATTTTGTCTTCTGAGATCTGGAAAGATCATTCCTTAAAAGTGCTTGTGGTACCCAATGCCCATATTCTTCAAGCATCATTGGATTGTAGCTATTGCAGACTTCACATTTTCCAAAATTTGAGTATAGTATGATACAGTTACTTACCAATCTAACCTATCCCCTTGTATTCATCTGTTTTGCAGATGAAAGAATTCATGCAGAATATGGACAGTGGCACTACTTTCCTTCTCAAGCACATCAAACTTGAGAAAAATGATTTTCAGGATATCAGAGCTGGTCAATTAACATCTCGGATCATTGATGCCTACTTTGAGATTTATGAGAGGGTCAGGCTTCAGGGCATATACATTGTGAAATGCTTTGAGCATTCTGAGTTTGAAGAGATATTTAACTCCAACAGGGAAAACCGTCGAAAGATTGCCCAAGAAATGATTGATGGATATGGGGTATTTTCTTGTGTTCTAGGGTTCAGACGTCGACAATATAACTGATTTCATCTTCTTAGATCTGGAAAGATCATTCCTTAGAAGTGCTTGTGGTTCCCATATTCTTCAAGGATCATTGGATTGTAGCTATTGCAGACTTCAAATTTTCCAAAATTCGAGTATATGACACATCACCTGAGGATCATATCCATACTTCCCGACCATGGGAAGGATCTCCTTACTCCAATATCTTCAGAGTGATTATTCTATTAGTTTCTGTAGGCTTGTAGGTGGATGAATTTTATGCTAATCATGTTCTCTGTCCTTTAGGTCATAGGATTCTGGATTGATTATGGATCTAAACATGTCCATGACCATTATCCAGTCTTTGAGAAATGGGACATCTGTTGTTGTGCAGAGGTTAGTATGAATCAAAGTATTTTCTATGCTACATCTATTAAAGGAAGTGGGCCATCCCTTCGCGTGGCAAGGACGAGGCCATTCATAAGGTCACAGTCTAACAGAACAGAGTTGCATGACATGCCGGACTCCGATTCCAGCTCTGGCAAGTCGGCATTAAGCACCAATTCATCATGATAAGAATGTGATGAGATTTGCCTAATGGGAATGTCACAAGGAATGCCAAGCGACGGGGTTTAGTAAAGACGAGTCCTTCTTTCAGTCGGCCTCGTAACTTAAATTTCACAAAGTACCAACCCAGTGATGATGACAAAACCAAAAGTGGTGTCTACATCATGGCAATCATTTTTCTTTTGGTGAATGAAAAATATGACACAATTGAGGAGATCAGTGAAGTGCTTCTTGATATGCTTCCCCTAGTCTGTGCAAAGATTATGACTGCATTCATGGATCACTCCATCCAAGTTCCACCACTGGAAGAATCTGAAACTCAGGTGAGCCACCATAATGTGTAAGTTTTCTACCCTGACTCTGTTGGGCTACCACTGTTGAAGTCTTTTATTTAATTTTGAAGGAAATCTATCAGAGAGGCTACAAGAAAAAGTCAAAGGTTGCAACAAAAAATCTGGAGTTCAGAGGTAAGTCTGACCACTAAAATACTACAAATACACTGATGGCTTCTCTTCTATAACAACAGGAAGGAGTTGGATGAGAAGATAGAAACATTCAAGTGAGGCAAACGTTTATATTACTGGCAGGAAATAAATGAAGAGTGAATTTCATCACTCTAATTTACATTGTCTTGACTGCTCAGAGATTATTGATAACAAAGTTGAACATGTATTCCAGTTTCTAGGAATTTGTTCATATACCCATCACCCCATAGTCAGGATTTTGATTTTTATAGTATACTTATCCAAGTTGTTAGTATTGAGAAGACTGAAGGTGAAACTGGCCCATACTCACACTTACAAGTAGGAGTCTGATTCTTAGCTAGATATACTTACGGCTACTTACCTGAAAAATACAGTTTTTGAATACAGATGAACCTTCAATTTTTTGTTTATAGTGGGCTATAAAGCAGTATATGCAAGTAGTTTTGTGTCCACAGAAAGGTCTGGTCAGAGTCAAGATAATATCATATATAATTTCCTTTTGTACTGGTGTTCTCCAAGCCACTGGAGAACAATGATTGACTAGAATAAAGTCTACAAGCTCATTGAAAGATTCACTATCCTAATTGTGACACAGATTTTTGGTCAGGGATCTGGACAAAATTTTTTCAAAAGTCGAGTTCTGCAGACAAATTTTGCATGAGGCCGTAAAAAAAATACGGACAATAATGATCAAAATGGCCAAATTCCATGCCAAAGGTTTGTAGAAACTAGTGGGGATCCTATGTACACCCAATCACCAGGCACGCAGGTGGTCTGCAGGTGGCCGGTAGGTGGCCCGCAGGTCAATCTGCAGGTCGGTCTTTAACCCCTGTATCGGTAATTCAAATCTCCACTTCAAGAAAAATTGACTTTCAGGTGCTAGCATCACCTGAGGCTTAAGTATTAGCTTCAAGAAATGTTTTATAGCCTGTAAGTATTACTGTACTATCTTGAAGGAATGTTCATTAGTTTGGGGAGAAATTTCTCAAAATAAAATCTAAAACTAGGTAAAAATTTAAAACAGGGCTTGATTTTGTTTACTGTGAGTGTGACTGAACAATACTGTGATGGACCATGGTACACTATAAATATTAGTGCTGCCACGACTCCAACTTCGGCTCACTTTGACTCGACTCCAAGGGACTCTCTGCTAATAAATCGTTGTGTCATTCTGTGTATCATAGATGGTCCCCTTCACATTGGCTCCTTTTTCCAGAAGAAGCTCCACAATTTCATGATTCTCCCCTGATACAGCTACATGGAGAGCATTCCCATCTTGAGCAGTCACATCTGCTCCTCTCTCTAGGAAAAATTCCACAATATTTTTATTCTGCTTATAGACAGCTGCTAGAAGAGAAGTTCCATATTCCCCACCTTCAGTATACACATCTGATGCTTTCTCCAGAAGAATCTCCACAATCTTTTCATTCTCTCAAGATGCAGCTGATTGGCGAGCATTTTGATAGCTTCCACCTTGACCATTCACATCTGCTCCTCTCTTCAGAAGAAGCTCCACAATCTTTTGATTCTGCCAATATAAAGCTATTTGGAGAGCATTTCCATATTGTCCACCTTGGGCATTCACATCTGCTCCTTTCTCTAGAAGAAGCTCCACAATCATTGTATTCTGCCAATATACAGCTGCTTGGAGAGAATTCCCATATTCTCCACCTTGAGCATTCACATTTGCTTCTTTCTCCAGAAGAAGCTCCACAATTTTTTCACTTTTGCTGGATGCAGCTGCTTGGAGAGCATTTCCATATTGTCCACCTTGAGCATTCACATCTGCACCTTTCTCCAGAAGAAGCTCTACAATTTTCTGATTCTCACTACATGCAGCTGCCTGAAGAGCATTTCCATATTGTCCACCTTGAGCATTCACATCTGCTCCTCTCTTCAGCAGAAGCTCCACAAGTGTTTTATTCTGCCAATATACAGCTACTTGGAGAGCATTTCCATATTCTCCACCTTGAGCATTCACATCTGCTCCATTCTCTAGAAGAAGCTCCACAATCAGTTTATTTGGCCAATATACAGCGGTTTGGAGAGCACTTCCATACAGTCCACCTTGAGCATTCATATCTGCTCCTCTCCCCAGAAGAAGCTTCACAATTGTTTCATTCTGCAAATATACAGCTGCTTGGAGAGCATTTCCATATTTCCCGGCTTCAGCATTGACATCTGCTCCCTTCTCCAGAAGAAGCTCCACAAATTTCTCATTCCCCTGATTTACAGCTGCTTGGAGTGCATTTCCATATTGTCCACCTTGAGCATTCACATCTGCTCCATTCTCCAGAAGAAACTCCACAATTTTTTCATTCCTCCAATATACAGCTGCTTGAAGAGCATTTCCATATTGTCCACCTTGAGCATTCACATCTGCTCCTTTCTCCAGAAGAAGCTCCACAATTTTCTCATTCTCCTGGTCTAAAGCTGCTTGGAGAGCACTTTCATTCTCTCCACCTTGAGCATTCACATCTGCTCCTTTCTCCAGAAGAAGCTCCACAAATTTCTCATTCCCTCGATATACAGCTGCTTGGAGAGCATTCCCATATTCTCCACCTTGAGCATTCACATCTGCTCCTTTCTCCAGAAGAAGCTCCACAATTTTTTTATCTCCCTGATATACAGCTGCTTGGAGAGCATTTCCATATTGTCCACCCTGAGTATTCACATCTGCTCCTTTCTCCAGCATTTTCACAGCAACTTCAAAGAGGCCCCTTAAACACACAATATAAAATGAATCTAGAATGATTCTATTCTGCTTATACTCCAACATCTCTTCCTCTATATCATAGTGTTGCAGCCAATGAATATATGATCCTCCCTCTCTGTCAAGGAATCTTAGAAACATTGACCAATCTTCACACTTTTTGACCAAAGCCAGATGTTCAGTCCAATTTATTGCTGCATATTGGGCGTAACAACTCAGTGTGTCCTTTTCTGTGGGCATTCCCTTCTTAGTGTCACTCCCATAGTTCATCCAATAAATTACACAGAATTGAGCCAAAGCCTCATGTGCCAGCTGGTCATTGATATAGAATATAGAGTCACTACTGATTTGACTCATAAGAAACTCCTTCACAGATGGGTGAGCCAATTGCAACTCCTTTTTCTTCCAAAAGCTATCAATGACCTTCACCAATGTTGATGGAACAACTCTGTCAATTGTATATTCCAGCTCAGATGTACAATCTTCCTCAAAGAATTTCTGCTCTTTAACATCAATTGCCAAGATTTCTCTAGCCATCTCAATAGTCACTGGTTCAAATGAAAACAGTATCCATTGTAAGATAGATTTGGCCTCATCTCTGTGGATTTCATCAATCCTTTCCAAAGCCTGATGATAAGTGTCCAACAAGGTTTTAGGAAGTCCTTTGAGTGCTGCTCGAATGCCCCTCCTGGTACCAATCTTCTTCAACACTTCAAGTTGGCAATCCACCCATCGAATCCTTGTTTATATAGTTAAATAAGTGTACTATTTTTCTCTAATCCATGCAATTTTACTTACTGTCCATGAGCTCCACTCATTAAACTTTCCTTGATCTGATCCTCCATTCCCTTGAATGGCTTTGCATTCTGACATACAACTTTGGCTATATGCTTTACAATATCCTCCATCTTTTCCTCCTTGTCCAGTGAGATATCAACACCTTCACCAAGCTGACTATCAGGAAAATACTGGAACATGGGATGTCGGCATGAAACCATGATATGCACATGTTCCACCTTAAGCATAACCTGAATGAGTTTACCTACTTCATCCCCTTCTGAGCATTCATCCATTGCGTCCAAGACAACATATGTCTCCCCTGAAAAGTTTTTTGGTAGCTCCACTACTTCCTTTTGCATGATGTCAACAGAGATTTTCCTGTCACCCTTCCCATTGGCTTCAAACAAAGTTCTGAGAGCTCCTGGATTAAATCTGCTATGTGTGCCCATTTGA
>ML180274.1:0-20489 GCA_004369135.1 Dendrothele bispora CBS 962.96 | reverse complement strand
ACTGATACCGGTTCGACCCAATTATCTGGATGGTGAGGTGAATGTGTCGTCCGTGATCAAAACCTCTCACCCTGTCATTTAAGTTGCTCAAAATGTTTCAATTCCTGGTTGAACATCTTATGAAAAAAAAGTCTCTTGTTACGAAGCCGGAAGTTTACCGTTCTTACATGAAACTTTTTAGCTCACCGACGTGGTAGTGGCTGAGTCACATGGGCCATGGCTTTCACGGATCGGCTAAAGCGGTGGCTCGCATTCCTTCATATCCAGAATAACTACACCACTCATCATAAGACTTAAACCATTTCGTTAGCGCGCAATATCCTATCTACGTGGGAACAGATATGCAACAGGAATTTTGGCTATTTTTACGTCCTCGAATCCATTGAAATCTCCTCTGTATGGGAGGTGGGGCCCTCCAAAGTTCCCGTTGCAGATACGTTCTGTATTTATTACGATCCCAGATGTATGCCGCTGATTCAATGAAAAAATTTCTGTTATCTATGATGCAGTATTACTTGCGAATACCAAAATCATTATCTGTTTAACTCTCCATTGAGGTACTTATATAGTAGAATTCGTTTGAACTTCTTTTAATTTACATGGAGCTGAAACCAACGCTTCTGCCTTGCTTCTCCCTACATTGAACTGTCTTTCCTGACCACCTGTCTCCCCGTTCTTCCGTTTTCTCTGAGATTATCTCCTTTAATTAACGTCAGACTCGGAGCTCACGAACGTTCATGCCATTCATGGTTCCTTCAATTGCAACATTCCAGACGCTGAAAATGCTTACGGATTCCTCATGGCCTGTCAAGTATTTACACTGGGCACTTTGTGTTAGCGCTCGGGCAGAAGCCAAAGAAAAAAGTTCCTGACCAGTATGTCGACATGATAACATATTAGATCCGGCAAAACTTCCTTTGTTCTTTTTGAGCGTACTTTATCTTGGGACGAGAAAAATCCCAAACTCCACCAAGAAGATCCAAAAGCGAGACTGGATAAGGCAAGATAGGACCAGCGGGGGTTACACGGAGGATGAAACAACTCGGCTTGGCTCGATTGTGGTTGAAAGTCGTAGTCAGGTAGATTATACCAGCTTGGTCTTACACGAACATGCTGGGTGCAGCCTGGCAAGGCATAGATCTACTCCAGTTCATAATAGTTAGTAAAAAGAGCACATCGTTAATCCTAGTAAATGGCTTAACGTTAGCTCTAGAGCTGTTTGTAGTCATGGTCATAAGCCGTTAATTACATCTCCAAGCCTGTTGCACTTTGGCGTTACACCTAATTAGAGAAAAGCGTTTTCTCGTTTCAGATACGGTCTTTCATTTTCTAGAAGTGTCCGAGCTTCTGCTTTCAAGCGACATCTTAGACCACAAGACCACACTCAGTTCTTCGGATTTGCCGATTTTGTTCAAGTTGATTGTGGCACCTGGAATACTTCATCCTCAACATAGTAGTGGTTCATCATTGGTTGTTGTAACTTTGATTGTTGATAGTATATTCTTCTTCCATATCGCGCTCGATATTCTTCCGGGATTTCTGTTTTCTATTCGGAAACTATGGAGAACCACGAATGAGTGGCACTATGTTGCCACACCATACGTGCTCTCTCATTCTTTCTCTACTTATTCCGTTAACGTCTCATATTATTGACAGGAATCGAAGATGACAACGTGTAAACAATACAATTTGTTGATCTTAGGAGGAGTGGGTTAGATTCTATCGCTTAGACTTGCCGCAAGATATGAGTACACTTCTACCATATCGCATTACGTTTTGTGATCTGTGGGGCCACTCGCTAGTATTTACTTCAATGTTTAGATAGCCAGTTCAAGTTTCGCGTCCCCTCAAATCAGATAAAACAGATCCCCCAAGTCCTTTTCATGCTTGCAACCGCAGATAAAGTATCTAAACCCATCTACTGACTATACGTTGATCCAGGATCAACATGGATTCTAAGGGGCGATCTCATCTAATGTATAAAACTTTATCCTTTTCGGCCGTAGCCAAATCATCTATCAGTGCCGTCACCTAGCATCGATCACGAGTCCATGACGTCTGGTCAATGCCGATGTCATGACCACCTACGTCCCTGGGAAGAGTTCAGTGTATTTTTTTCACTTGATGCCAAGGGACAGCTGGCTTTTGCCTTTGCGAACTGGATCTAGTATCTGATAAGCTTAATGATATGGATACTTGAGGATGCTACAACACCAAAATGGACACACTGACAGCCTGACATATGCCAGCGACTAGTTGTAACCACCATCCAGGTTCCCGTTCTTCCAATAATAAACCCATCTTCGAATGGTACATTCCGACTTCAAATAGGGTAAATACTACAAAACTCTAGCATTGAAAGTATGGGCATAAATGATGAATCAGATTTCTACTTTTTCTTTCTGTAGCTACAAGAAAGGGATCTATTATCACGTTGTTCAATCTTCAAAAGTTCTTGCTTTGGTAGGAGGGTGTGATAATCAGTAGTTAGTTCCTGGTGGCACCACCAGGATCACATCCTCCGATCTTAGAAAACAGGTTCATATGCTTTCCAGAAAAGCCGAACCACGATTGCCGCCAGGCAATGTCAGATAGGTACATTCACTTGGAGATACACGTTTCAGTATTTCAATCTAACTGCATAACTTGAACGTCATCGGGTCGGGTTATTTTTTTTTTCATTTATTTGACTTGGCATGACATTAAGACATTAGAGCAGTAGTTTCTGACGTGTTGCTTATACTCCTTATTCTGTGCACAAAAAAAATAATCCATTCGAAGCTGGAGTTTGAAATTGGCAGATCACAATATAAGTGTCTTTAAACAATGTGTTCGTATCTGTAGGAGTCGGGAGGATAAACAGTAGTTATGGCGATACAGCAGAAGATTGTTATACTTCGCGGTCTTCACCTGCACTTCCCGGATACGTCGTCTTATCCTGTGTCTATAGCATATAGTACGATAAATCCGTCACTTGCGGAAACTTGATGAGGCAGCCACCGGCCAGGAACGCCTTCAAATCAGTACGTATGTACCAATCTTACTTGACGGATGAAGCATTGAAGGACATCGCTGCAGTTAGTAAGCTAGATAAAATATTGCTCCATAGCCCGGGAGAAGTTGAAGGTTCTACCGCTGAATCTCATTGTCATCGTATGGTCGATGGAGCGATTAGCGCTGTTCTGATCCCAAGCCTTTGGCTGACCATAGCCAATTTCTCGAATTGGAGGTAAGTTCCGACTTTATTACATTTTCCTTTCATATCTGTATTAAAAGTTGTACTCGATCTCCGGGACTAGTTTATCAAGCTGTACAGTTGTTCAGTTATTATAGCATCTCAGACTCCATGCTTTTCAGTCCGAGAAGAATTCCCAGCGTTGAAAGGCATGTTCCTGTAACCCCGACCCCTTGATGAAGTCGGACCGGGGAATCTACGCCACGTCAGCTAATGGCCTTAAGAGGCAAAATCCGATCTTAACGCCGAGCGCCAGCCATTCAAAATTAGTGCGTTGAGAATAGATTAACACGTTTTTTGTAAAAGGAGAATACATATCTAGTACATATCTTTTGATGTTGGAATGCGTTCAGAAAGCAGTACGATTTCGTTGACTTGTCGGTTGACTACCGTTGAGCCATCACTTGGGGGTCCGATCCCCGTCCGGAAGCAAAATAAAATAGAGGGTATTGACCACAATGGGGGGCACTGCGTGTCTAAAAGCATTTGAGTTCGGGAGGTGAGCATGTCGTTAAAAGATTTCAAAGGGGCCAGGACAGTGCCTTAAACGTTTATTTTGGGATATCTAGGGTCAATTCAATATCAGTATCGCTAACCCACTTTGTAGTACTTAGGATATCTTGTGTGGCACATTGTGGGGTACAACTTCGGTGATCGCGGTCGTAGTCTACAGCGGATATGTGAATTGCATATTCGAATTTTTCTATACAGGACGATACAAGGCTTGAGTTTCATGATTTAGGGCATTCGACTAGTGATTAATCCGGAGGACTATGCAAAACTTCCGAGTCATCTCCACAACCAACTTGTTTCCGGGATGCTGTTTTTCCCTCGCGCCCATTGTGATTTAGAACCAATATAATGCAGAATACGCTACTCTTGGAACAATGCTCTCCCTTACAACTTCGATTGATTCCCCTAGCGAATATTCGCTCTAATGTGGTTAACACTACCGGACATAATCTCGACATATTGTATTTCTTTGAACATTCCTTACATGGAAAGGTATAAGAAATATGATTTAAGGTACTTTTTTCGAACCAGTACACTCCCGCATGCAAACTGTCTCTCTTCGTAAAACTTTCATGTCAACGTTCGGTCGAAACTCCCATTTCTCACACTGCGGCTCGGAGATACCTGTTTTTGGCGCTTAGAAGCTCGAGCACGGTCGTTTATTTTTTTGTATATTACCCGAGATGTAGGTCTATTACTACCGAGTTGACTCTGATTTGATTCAACAAATGGTGACGATAATACTCGGACACATACTTATTCTTAGTTTTTTGAGCTGTTTTTGCAAAACGTGATGGTGACGACCAGTGCTTTTCCAAACCAGTTTGATCACCGCACTTCCAAACGGCTCTACACGGTCCTGTATACCGATATCAACGATACTGATTCAGATTCGATCCTATAACCCAAAAGTCCGAGTCACAGCTTTCAAATAATATGTAATTGCTCATTATTGAGCACCGAAGGAATCTCCGGTGGATGTATTCCCTTATCGAAAGCCGAACTGCCGGGTCCTTACCCGGTTTACTCCTGCTTCTCAAACATCGGAGAGTAATCAAAGCATCAGGCCTTTTCTTTGTCCACGGTATATTGTCATGACGTATACGGAAAGGGTCCATACTAAATTTCACGGCCAACAATCTCGAACTAAGTCAATGTGTACAAAGAGCTGATAATACATATATGCAAGAATATAACAATTGCTTGAATGCTCTCGATACTAGTGGCATGTCCCAAAATATCTAGAGAGCTCTCCATTTTGAGTTAACTTGATTCAATGAGACTGACGGTGATGTTAAGATGGTACCGTTTGTGGCAAAACCAAATAAAGTAACGTCTCACCGGTCATACTTAGTTCTGGCCTTCGTGGTACCCAATAGATTAGTACCATAAAGAGTCAATCGCGGAGATGGTTATTATACAAGTGCCCCGGTAAATTGCTTGAATGTCACTGAAAGAGATGAAATTTACAGGGATTTGAGCAACACCAGTGTCAGGTCATTAGTCTAAATTTTCTCCAAGGCACTTAAGTGCATTTCTGGAATGAGATGTTATCTGCGTGAGTCGGAGAAAGATACCTCCATCGAGCAAACCAGCCCTTTTCGATTTGAACTTTCAAGATATCGACGGTTTGAATCCCCTAGCGCTCCGGTTACCAATTTGAGCTCCACCAACGAGTTCGGAACCCGTTGGTACAGCCTTCTAGTACGTACCGATGTTTTAGGCAGGTCTTCGCCGGGACAATCTACGTACAGGCATCTGACGTCGACCTATTACTATTCACATATAGGAGCAAAACACATTCAATTTTAGGTAACTGTCGGTATTTCGCAGATGAGTTATCAAAGGCATTACGGGTTCCAAAAATCATTTCTCCGCCAGATTCGTACCACCCAATTGTACTTTTGCGGCTCATCGAGATTCAAAGAATAATCTATACACACCAAACAGAAATCTATAAATTGAGCAGCAAGAAATGGCAGAAAAGCACTCATCCACTCCAGTTCACCCTCCACTTTCACCTTCACCAACATGCCAGGACTCCCAGCCACCGACAAGGCAAGGGCTTTTTTTGCTTCTGAAGTCTTCTGAACGATGAACTGACACTCAGTAACCCATGCAGACAAGCCTCGCAGACGTTCAGGACGTTGCACGCTCTTTTTTGACTCGTTCCGAGTTCAATTATCCTCGACCTACTCAAGAACTCACGGATAAGTTCTACAAATCGGCGGTCGAGGAATCAAACCGACGAGGTATCACTATGGAGTCCAAAGCGGGAAAACATTTCCTTGGACCTTGCCTCCTCTTCAGTGTTAGAATGACCACCACTACCTATGCACACCTGGAGAATAAAGCAACGCAGATGCTCCTTTGTATCTTCATTGCTTGCACATTCTACATGGATGATGCAGGCCAACTGGAGAACCGGGAAGACATAGAGAAATTCCACGAGCGGTTCTTCACTGGACAGCCACAACCCGACCCAGTGCTCGCCGCACTCGGCGATGTCTTGCGGGAGATGCACCAACACTTTGGACGTATGGAGGCGAATATCATCGTTACGTCGGCCTTAAACCTATATTCCTCCGTGATCTTAGAATTCCGCACTGAGGAACTCAAAATCAAGGTACGTCTAACACGTCGTTGTCCCCTTTTTTTGATTCCGAAGGAGTTTGACAAATTTCAAAATGAATCTGAACAGGCCACCGAACCCAGTTACGCGGCGTTTTACAGAACGATGTCAGGCGCCACAGATGCCTTTGGGTTCTTTATCTTTCCTCCAAGTTTACCCGTCTCAGAATATATTCAAGCAATGCCGGATCTAGCGATAGTTGAGAACCATACCAAGTGAGTTACAAAACATCATTTTAGATAGGACTTGTACTGATAAATGTTTTGATGAAAGTGATATCCTATCATTCTATAAGGAGGAGAAAGCCGGAGATGACATGAATTATGTTACTCTTTTAGCGACAACGAGGAAGATCTCCAAACTCGAAGCACTGCGGCTCCTAGTCGACGAATGCATCTCATCACATGAGAACATCCTTCGGATTCTCGCGCCCAGTAAAAATGCAACCGCCATCTATCAGAAATTCTTTCAGGGATATCTGGCGTTTCATGTCTATACAGAGCGATACAAGCTGAACGAATTGGGATTTTGATCCTCGATGATAGTGTAGACAGTTACTTTTGACCGGAATTGTAATCCCGTTTTTTTATATTCTACTCTCGGTTTGAGAACATACTGACATGTACAGTAACGTACTTGTTGTGATGTAAAGCATGCTAGTATAGGTACATACTATGTGTTTTGAATTAATTGAATATGACTTCTTTTGTTAACCATCAAAAATGGCTGCAAAGACGGCTATGTACGCGGGAAGGTTGCAAAAAGAATTCACCATCCAATGATCATGATTTATAGTTCGCTCGGCTTACTCCGGACATAGTCGAACCGTTCCTTTCAGCTGTGTCGCACGGTAAGAAATCCTGTACAATCAGCGGTTACGTTGATCAGCGTGTCTGGGTATCAGAGACATACCGATGATTGATACTTCAAGTCCGACGGTCCTAATAAAAGTCGACCACCGGGCTAACATCAAACACAAAGTAGATGAATAGACCGCATCTGCAACGCGTACATGCGATGGCCCAACTGAACAAAATGAGAATGGAGCTAATGAAAAACGATTTGACAGCCCGTGTGGAATTAGCATATTGACATAACTGTAGCTCGAACTCGACGTCCGTACATTCAATACCATCACAAACATAAGGCTCTTTCCAGCTCTACAATGGAAGCCAAATGACGGTTATCGGCACTATTAGGTATAGCCCTTACTACTAGTACAAATATTGCAGCGTAATATTAACAAATTTATCTTGCTTTATTCGTCGCTCTCATGGTCTGAGTTTCTCCGGTTTATCTATTTCTCTATACCTCGTCACGACTGAGTATCCATATAACTACTCCGTCGAGGTATTCGGCCGTCCCGAGTCTATGGCAAGACACTCACGTCATCTTTATCTCCTACGACTCTACTCTCGACCGTCTCGCCTACAGTGGCCGCAAAAAATGCATTTTTTGCAGCCACTGTATGACGGTCTCCCGTATATGTCTACGCTTTCGAGGGTCCTACACGGACTCGTTACACCAAACATCTGATACCTAACACTTGATTAATACACTTGATTAATGTTATCTGTGGTGGACAGAGTGTCGCTAAGGGTTCTAGTCGAGACTGGGTCCTGCCGATTTAGAGTACAACTCTTTCAGGTGGAGCTCAGAGTAGATCTGGATTGTCTTCTTACTAAATAAAAATTTCTGTGTAAACTTAAGTACTTAGAAGTTGAAAAAGAGTTCCCGGCGTGGATCGAACACGCGACCTCAGGATTTGCAATCCCACGCTATACCACTTAGCTACGAGAACGATGTCAGGTTTGAAAAATTATTGTTCGAGCCACGTTCGGCTATAGGCGAGGATAAATATTCAGCTACCGTTTTTCTCGGTGTCTCCTTGCTTTCTTCCTACCGTCACTCTCTCCAAGATGCCTGTCCTTGTGCAGTGACAGGGTGGATACCCACTTCCACCCTGTCCCGTTCAAACAAGTTATCAACACCCATAGACCTCATAGACCTTATAGACAAGACTCATAGACAAGACTTAGACTTGGAAATCGCGAAAAAAAAACTCCAAAAAAATCGACAGAAGAATATCTAGACTCACTAGACCATTTATCTTATATCCTTTACAACTATGGGTTCCAGTAATTTGATACCGGCGTTGTCCGAGGCTTCACAGACTTCACCAAACCCCGTTTTACAACCCCCATCCTCGACTCTCCCAGTTCTCTCAAAACTCTCTTCCTTTTCTTCACACCACATTTCTCGCGCTTTGAACGATCTCAAAACGCTTTACTGGCCTCCCAAGTCTCGCACTTGTCGACCCACTTCTGTCGTTCCATCAAACTTGGTGTTACCGACACGTAAATTAAAACACCTTCAGCACATTCATGATTACTCAGTCCCTGATTCCGGTTATGCTTCGGCTGAGGACAGCGAGGATGATACCGATGAAGAGGAGGACCTCGTGTGTAATGGCGTGTCTTCTGCTACCGAAGAAGTTATGGAAGTCCTCAGGGCGGATCCTTTCGAACGTGCGTTCGTCATAAAGTGGGTTACTGGTTTTATCGCTAGGGCGGATATATGGGCGGAAGAAGCTGTCGAGGAAGGGGGAAATGAAGATGACGAAGAAGGATACATGGAAATGGAGACTGAAACAGGTCCAGGAGAATGGAAGAGACGCGTTCAGGCGATTGATCAAGCTTCAGCTATTCTCTCCATGTTCATCGGAGATGAGAGTACAGGGGAAGAAGATTCGGCCGTTACGAGGTCATTTTCATTCCCTTTCCATGAACCTGACAGTGACGGACGACGACCCCTCGGCGGCGAACCAAAAAAAGTTGACGTGGACCTGAACGATGACCCACTCGACAAGGAAGATCATACTTCCGTTGGCTTACAAAGCTGGGCTAGCGCGATTGTCATGTCGGAGAAGATGTGTGCCGATCCTAGGTCGTTTTCACTCGACCTGGACTCGGAAACGTCAAATACCAAGAGCGGGAAAAAAAGGATCTTGGAATTAGGAGCGGGAACGGGACTGTTGAGCATCGTCGCTGCCAAAATCTTCGCTTTACAACCGCCATCAATTATGATACCGCGCCACGCTCAGGAACAAGGAAAAGTCAAGATTATCGCTACCGATTTTCATCCCAACGTTTTGGCCAATTGTGTCAGGAACGTTGAGACTAACTTTCCTTCTTCAACTTCAACTTCATCGCCAGTTCATGTATGTAAACTCGATTGGGAACATCCAGACTACACCTCACCCGTCGACGAGCCGTTCGACCTCATCCTCGCCGCAGACGTGATATATCATCCAGACCATGCGAAATGGATTCGAAGCGTCGTGGAGAAGCTGTTGAAGCAACCCTCGAGAGAGATGGGGGAGAATGGAGGTATATTTTGGATGATGATGGCTGTTCGTCAGACAGGTCGACATGAAGGGCTGGATAAGACCGTTGACGAGGTCTTTCCGGATGTCTCTGATACTGTTGCATCTTCCGGACGTCATCTAGCTGTCACTCATCGTGCCGAGTTCGCGAAGCAAGGCGGGCTGGGGAGAGCTGATGAGGGCGGGTACAAATTGTTTGGGATTGAGTGGGTGAATTCGTGATTGGTTTACATTGAAGCGCGCGGTGAAAGCAGGTGATACTTTGATTTCCGCCGAAGCCTTAGCAAATTGCAACGAGACTGATTTGATGACGCGCAGGGCGTTTAGCTGATATCATGTAGTGCCGATTGCGATTGTTTTAAAATATGTTGTATTTTTCTTATTTGGGTTTTAGTCTCTCTACGTCCAATGGGAGCATAGAGATGGATCAATCTCTTCAAGCTATACAGATATAGGATATAGCAGAAACTTTAAGATTCGGAGTACTATAGAAATACAGATATGTTTGCTCCTGTCCATACTAGGACATATGCACATATCATAAAGCTGATCTATCGCAAAACGTTCTAAGTAGACAGGAAAAATCGATGGTCCAGACCTCTAATGTACAGCTCAAATCAACGGCCTTTCCACTAGATCATGACTTCTTGAATACAGACAACAGCTTTGCGGCTCCAGCGCTTTCTGACATCTTCCTTTTCCGTTGACCTAATCCCGACCGCTGGGTCCCTTTCAATCTCCTCTCAGACAAGGTTGACTGTATCCGTTGGATAGCGTGTCCACTATCCTCGGTGGAAAAACTAAAACCGAGGTTAGTTGAACGGGTACCATTAGCCATATCCATTTGACTAGCAGATCGAACAGACACCGCCGATTGGTTAGGGTGACGTCCTAGTGAAGGCTCGGACATAGGAGCCACCCTAGAGGCATTGTGAGAGATAGCTTCTGGGAGCTCGTGCCCACTGGATTTCTCTTGGACTCGGTGTTGCAGTCCCTCGTTTTCAAGAAACGCGTATTGCGCATAGTTCTTGTTGTGAGGGTCAATCTTTACTTGCCACCGCATGATATCGATGTCACCAGGTGCGAAACCAAATTTCCAGGCTTTGGACAAATAGCGAGGAAGAATCGCAAGTATGACAACCAAAAGGAGACACAGCCAAAAGTAAGCCGAACGGAATAGCAGATAGTTGTTGCCGTAGACGCGGGTAGAGAGTGTTGTGGGGGAGAAAGCATTGTAGATGGCCTATGGGATAACGAGAGAACAGATTCAGATTTGCACGAAACTCCATTAGCTATGGATGTTGACTTACTGTGAAAATCCAAATTAAGATGCTCCCGTAGAGGATTGCAAAAAAGACCCAAACACTCCAGAAATTAACGTCCAAGCCGTTACTCAGATTTGTGGATATCACGCAAGCAAATAGCATTATCTGAATGACAAGAATTAATCTATACTTTTGCAAGAGCAGACACTTGGCATTTATCTCACCGTTGTGAATTCGTATATGTAATGATTATATCCATCCTCTCGTGAAGTAGGAGTCGGCGCATAGGTATAAAACACAATGAAGAAAATGACAGCAGACTGAAAATAGGATGGTAACAATCAGTAAGAGCTAAGCTAGTTTGGAGCAAGACACACCTGATACATTCCTTCTGTCATATATACGAGGAATCGCTTCAAACCAAACCATCGACCTTCACGTCCGTATCTATAGAGTTCAGGCAAGTCCATCAGAACATGGTCATCTAAAATTGTCTTTCTTGAGCACACCTGCACTAAAAATTTGAATAGGGAAAAAACCGACCAACAATACGGTCAAAAAGACCAATGGCAACTACAGGGAAAAGAGTCCAAACTGCGTTCCAAAGAAGTATATAGATATAGTCTATTGCACTACAGAACTGTCAAAATTTTCTTAGAGCATATATTAAATTAAGATGCTTACTATACAGAACTCCATCCATCGTAAATCTGGAACCACCACAGGGTCCCTACGATAACCACATTCTTGTAGAAGAAATTGAGAATCCTGTAAAACAATCGATATAAGACGACAAACGCAGAGTTGATTCAGGCTCACATATTGCCATTACGAGCATATGACCAGTGACCGTGCACCAGAATCAGTCGCTTCAGGAACCGAAACTGAGCCAATGAACGAAGATTCAATTGAGACGGAAAATTTTATGGATCAATTACCGACTGACCTGTGCAATGGCATAATCCGATGAATTGGCGGCTTGTAGACCCTCTTCACCTGAGATTCCAACTCCAACGTCAGCGGCCTTGAATACACCTATATTCAGTCTTGCGGATCGAGTTTTGGAAATCGCGTTCAGCTAACCTGAATCATGCTGACATCATTAGCGCCATCTCCGATAGCCAGAGTCATTACACCGAGACCATTCTTGACCATTTTGAGGACTAGGGCCTTTTGTAACGGTGATACCCGACAACATATGACCCCTTCACAGAGCATAGCTAGTTTCAGCAGAAGGTCTTTAGTTTTTTCCTCGTTCAAAGCCTGTGAATGATGTGACACTTAGGCAAGACCACGCCAGAGTAAGACTCGACTCGACAACGCACGTTTCCTAATGCATTCCCCTCGATGACAAGTACAAATCCTCCCGGTCGGTCACCATTATCTGAACCTACAATCGAAGCGATACCTGTTTCCGTTCTCCGCAGCTGGAGAGACGAGTTTACGTTGTGAGACGATGCTGGCACGCTTGAAACTGATCGACGATGTAACGATGGCCGAGTAGAAGTGTGTTTGTTATCCAACCCGCAGTCAGGGAAGAATTCCTGTATAGCAGCGACAATCTGGTCTTGAACGGGTCTCGAGTTCTCGCTCCCTCCACGTATAATGACGATGTTTGAATCTCTATTGATGAGATTGGTGCTGTGCCCAATGGCTACAAAAAAAAAGAACCGTGTATCAGCACCGTGAACCCTTGGCCAACAGTCGGAAAACAACCTACCAATGGCCGTTTCCAACTTGTCTCCCGTCGCAACCCAAATCTTAATCCCAGCCCTCTTCAAATCCGCAATCGTCTCCGGCACCCCATCCTGTAAGCTATCCTCAATCGCAGTAGCACCCAACAACCTAAGACCCTGCTCCAACTCGTCCGAAACCCGATCAATCTTTTCCTCCCTGTCCTCTATCGCAACCGTAGCCTCATGATACCTCTCATTCCATTCCTCGTATTCTTCTTTAGAAAGAACCTTGTAAGCTAAAGTTAGAGTTCTCAACCCAGAACTAGCAAACTCCGAAAGATCTTTTTCTGTCTGTTCTTTAAGAGGTCCGTCAACGCCCTTCTCCAGTCTTTCAAACACGACATTGTCAGCGCCTTTCATAAACAAAAAGATTCCATCTTCCTCGTTGTCTCTGCCCAATTTCCGCACGACGACACTCATTCGTCTTCTAGCCGAAGTGAACTCGAGCACGTTGAGCAACTCGTACTTTTCACTCTTCCCCAAATGTCCTTCAAGACCTGTCGATACGTCTCCAATAACGTCATCCTCGTTCCTACTAGCTCCAAGAGCTTCCTCCCTACTCGACGGAGTCTCTACAGACAAAAACTCTCGTTCTCTACCCCTGAACACGTACCCCACATCCGCAGCAGCACGAACTAGGGCTTCCTCGTCCGGACTCTGCGCTTTATACTCCAATTCACCCGTTTCGCTGTTGGTGCTTGTCAGAACGGTGTGACATAACGCTAACACCAAGAAAAACTTGGTCAGAACTTGGGCATGCAAAGCGGCGTCCGGAGATAAAGAAGATGACGAGGAAATCACTTTAAGGTCAGAAGAAAGTTCAGGGGAGTGGAAGATGGGGGTTTTCCTTGATGCAGGCAAGGCAGAGTCGTCAGCGTTTGTTGTTACAGGAGAAGTAGCATTGTCATCGAGACCGAGTTGAGTTTCTGGGGAGTCCGTCTCTGGTACACTGGTAAAGACTTTGCCTCCTATAGAACATTGTCTGAAGATCATTTTGTTCTACATATCACAGCTTAAAAATGAGGCCAGTGTGGAATAAAGAAAACAAAACGTTACCTGAGTGAGCGTCCCAGTTTTATCCGAGAAAATATACTCAATCTGACCGAGATCGTCAGACAAGGTCCATGAGTTGGCCAAAGTCGGTCGTCCACTTTTTTCGTCAAAGATTTCCGAGTCAAAGTAGATGAAGAGTGCTTGACAAGTCCGAACGACTTCGATAGAGATGTAGAGGGATATGGGTACGATGCTCTGGAAACTGTTTCGATATTATGGATCAGTCTTTCTTCGAAACTTTGAAAGCAATCTGTTCTTGGAGAGTGAAAGGTAAACAAAACGTACGTGATGAGAGCAAAAAAGAACGTTATGACACCCTCGGAAGAGGGATTTGCGCCATAGAGCCAGAGGGCACCCCTAGGGGTATCACGATCCGCGTTGACAAAAGAAATAACGCCACACGTTATAGCCATGCCAGCGAGTAACAGGAGGTTCAGCATCCTGTCCATGTTCCAAGTCTAATTGTGAGCAAATACATGATAGACACGGAACGAATTGAGAACAACATACACCTGAATGTTCATCTGCCTTTCGACTTTACTTCGCTTACTAGGCGTCGCACCTGAATTGAGGAGAATCTTCGTGTCCTCGCCCGTGAAAAGTACCACTCCGACTACCCAACCCGTGTTCCTCAAAACCGTCCCCCTCAGGAGGATGTTCCCAATATCCGCCGACACCCGGTCCGAGTTCTTCAGATTCCCGCTCTGCGTCGCGGTCGTTGACTTCCTCATCCCAGCTCTTGGTGCCATGGTGACAGTCGCATTCAATTTGAACATATTATTATCTGGTCTGTCCAAATCAACACTGAACGCGTTCTCCCTCTTCGCACATTCACCCGCAGTTCTCAAATGTGTGAGCGCAGCTACGGCTGTTCGAGATTTGAGGTTCGTTTCCCCATCGAGGTTCTTAGTCTCCACGAACGCGACGTTGTCCTCTTCAGAAGTGGCACAGATGAGAATGTCGGCCGGGAAGGGCTCGTTGTCCATGATTTTGACAATATCACCCACGCGAACGTCTTCCCAGATGATTCGTTTCCAATGGGGTTGTGTAGGTTTACCATTGGATTCATGACCATGGCGGTCTGATGGAGGGAACTCGCCACCGTTGTCGTCGTCGAGTTCGAACTCGAGTGGGAATCCACTGAGTGATAATTCGGGGGATTTGGATTTGGATCGCGTCTCTGCTGTTTCGATATCAGTCTGAGGGGCGGCACTGTCTCCTCCTTTGATGACATTGGAAGCCTTGAAGCGTTTGGGCACGAGACCGCGGGCAAACGTCTTGCTCTTGGGTTTCATGCCGTTGAGATTGATAAAGTCGCCTCCGTCCAAGACGCGCGTCATAGTGTAGTTCACCTCGCGGTCGGACCGGTGACGTTTAACGTCTTCGGATCCATCTTTGAAAGCGGTAGCGGCGAGGACGAGTAGTAAAGGTAAGATGGCGACTCCGGGAGAAACAGTGGAGAAGATGTTGAAGAATTGCAAGACGGCAATGGTCAGGAAAAAGCTGCGAAGAAGGAAATCAATCAATTCACGAAACGAGGACTAGTATATAGCAGGAAGACACACAAGTTTGCGACCCTTCTAAATTGTTCGAGCAAATTGCGGGGAAGGAAAGTGATGATCGTGTATTTAGAAGTGACGACTTGATTAGTCGAATAGACATGCTCCTTTTTGACCCTGCCTTTGCTGTCAAAATAGTTTTCTGGTAGATCCTGATTGACAAAGACGGTACGTCGAGGACCGACGGCTTGCTTCTTGCCAAAAAGAGTATCGACGTTCAAAGCAGCAAGTCGTTTGTGCCATACTGCGAATCGATTGGACTCTTTGGAGGTCATGGCATTAACCACAGAAGAGAAGGAGGACCGTTCAACTGAAGGATCGCAGTCAAGAGGCAGTGGGGGTTCCAATGGGGAGGTTTAGACCGGTATTAATTGGTCCTCGGAAGCCATGATTGACCTAAGAAGTTGTATAGCGTACGACCGATGACCGAAACAGTTCATTTTTTCCTGCGCAGGAATGAAGAAAGAACACGCTTGGCATTTAGAGCGCGTGATGGAGAAAAGGTGGATCCTGGCCAACAAGGGATTGAAGAAGTAATGTCAGAATCGCTTGCTTGGCACATGTTGCCAAGTTTCTCCGACGGAAAGAAATTCATGTTATGAATTCCAATTGCAAGCTGTTCGCAGAAAAACAAGTCGCCAAGGCTCTTCAGATCCAGTTATCAACTATACAGGAAACTTAGTTTGTCATTCCAGCCTGTCTAAGAGATGAGAAGACTCACTTTGTCTGGATATTATTAGTACCTAAGTACCTGGGCATTGCATGATTCCTGACATGCGGTGGGATACCGGAAGCAAGCAACTTTGCATGATGTTCCTGTGGAGGTGGGGTCCTTACTCAAATCGGTGTCTGTCACACGTGCGGAGTTGGAAATGGACCTGATAGTAAGTTATTCGCTTTCTGTCCTGCCATGTATGTACACTTCTATTGATACAGATAGAGAATAGAATACCAGAATAGCAAATATAGATATCGACGTGTGTATGCAGTTAATTGCGCATAAATACCATTAAAAGTTTAGATATCAAAAGCACCTCCACCACGATCTCCGTCTGTCCGTATCCTCTTCTAAAACATTATTCTTTCTAATCACCTTCAAAAACACACTCTCCAGACCCGCTTTCTCGACTGTATATTCCGAAAAGTCCTCGCTATTCGACAGAATCCTGTACAATTCCGCTAACGTGATGGGTTTAAGTCGTTGTGGGTTTTGTGAATCATCATGGTCGTGGCCATCTTGAGAACCCGAAGCTGAACCCTCTTCCTCGTTCTTGACAGTCTGAGTCTCGACCGGAACCTCGAACCGTGTGGCTACATCGTCTGCCAGTCGAGCGCCTGGGACTTGCGCCATGAGTTGCTGGGCCCTGGACACTTCTTCTCGAGTGCGACATGTGAAATGCACCTCGTAGGTCGCATACCGTTCGTAAAGCTGAGTAGTGGTGCCAACGGCTGTTTCGCATTGGTTTCGGTTCAACAGAAGCAAAGGAGAGGGTAAAGTAGCTCACCTAGCATACGCTTAGCTAAAATGCCAACTTTGGTAGCAAGAGCAGCCGCTTCCTCCATAGAATCTGCGTAGAGGGGGAAGAGCTGCGTTGAGAAATCTTCATATCCAAATAAAAAAAGACTCCACTCACGAGTCGTAATAATCACAGCTTTCCCGACAGCAACGTTCCTCAACGTCTTCCACATTTCTCTCTTCATCTTCGCGTCTACACCAGTCGAAAACTCGTCTATGAGTACCACAGAAGGATTACCTGAAGAACTATTTCAGTAACCCGGCCAACAACACAACGCATCATCATTCAAAAAAAAGAAAATGTACACATACCAATCAACGCAATAGCTAACGACAACTTCCTCTGATTCCCACCTGACAGCTTACTAGCAAGTCTATCAGCATAAAGGTTCAATCCAGTCGCCCTTAACAACACATCGACGTTGTCCTCGATCATCTTTCCCTTCTCCAATCCTTTCAACCGACCATAGATCATCAAATGTTCTCGAACAGTCAATTGAGAATCAATAGCCGTGAACTGAGGACAGACACCGAGAGAGAACCGAGCCGTCTTGGGGTTTCGTATCACGCTGGTACCAGCGATGTGGACGTCTCCTCTATCCGGGTTCACGTCTCCACCTATAGAAAGAGGTGAAAGATTAAACGAATATCGAGTTAACACGCAAAAATAAAATAAAAAAGAGCCTAATTTGGTTCCACTCACGAATCATATTAAACGTCGTCATTTTCCCCGCCCCATTCGGTCCCAACAACGCGAATATCGTATCCTTCGACACCCCGAAGCTCACATCGTCCACCACTCTGTTTCGTCCAAACGTCTTTGAGACTCCCAACACGCGTAACAGGTCGTCCGATTTGGTGGTCGCTTCCGCTTCCTGTAACACGTCTTCTTCTCTCGTTCCCCTCGTCACAGTACTTGTTGGACCAGAGGCAGACGATGATGAAGGGTCAACAGCTTTGTTTGCAGGAGTAGTACTTCGGAATAAACGAGACCGTAGTGATCCAGAGGAGTCGTACGAGGTTAAAGCAGCGAGAAGAACGAGGGAGTAGAGGATTAGATACAGGATAGGACCGCCATATCTCACTAGGTCGCCCATAGCCGAGCTTGTGATGGTATCGCCAATACATAACAGAGAGAACAGGTTGACAGAGACCAAAGACGCTCTCACCTATAAGAAACAGTGATGTCAGTCAAGTTGCGAGACTTGGGGGTAAAAATAGAGAAAGACACATACAACACTGGCCACTGGAGACAACACTGAAAGAGTGAAATGGATGATAGTGATAATCCTACCAGCCTCGGAAGTTTTGGCATAAGTGAGAGTGAGGAGGTATCCTGCGAGGTAGAGCTGCATATAGAATGATGAAATAGTCAGATCTTCACCGAAAAATATGGCAACTGGTCACTGGACATACCACAAACATGACAACTTGATATCCTGCCACAGCTGCAAACGCCGCCAACGGCGAAGACACAAACAAAGAGACAAAATACGCGAACAAAGTCCCTGCGACGCCATAAAGGATAAGGACGACCCACTGACCATGTCATCAGAATCATTAAACTCCCTCACAGTAGCTGTAGTAGAATCACTCACGAATATCCCCAACCCGTGAAACTGATTTGACACCGCCCCGAAAATAATCACAATCACCGTCGACGATATCACCGAAAATATGAAATCAAACATCAAGTGCCCCATCCAGAGCCCAACCGTGTTCGATAGTCCATTGGAGAACTGCATGGCCTGAACAGACGACCTACGTTCTTTCGACACGTACAACGCGAAGAACGCTGGGTAGACGGACTGGATGTCAAAAAAAAGAGAGATAAAAAGTTCATGGGTTTTCCATTGAGTCGTACATAATGATATGACAAATGAGCGACTCACCATAGCAGCCCCAAAAAACACCACCCATCTCAAGGACGAAAGCGTGCCTGCAGCAACAGGCGGAAAACTCTCATAATTCGCCTTGATCGTCGTCGGCCCCGTTCCTGCTCCTGCTCCTGCACCATTCGTCCCTGAAGTATTCAACGCCCAATTAAACAACACATTTGACGCCAAATTGATCATCGCGGGAGCCTTCAACCCAGGTGAAGACCCTTCCCATGCTACCAAAGCTTGTCCCGATCCCGAAGCTGTTGACCCAGACCCAGAGAAACTCAAATCGAAAGACACCCCACCGATCGAGTAATTCCTAAACCTCGTCTCGAATTCTCTCACGAACGTCTCGTTGTCCTGTACGTTCCTCGTCTTTAAAAACGCAAACGGTTCATTGGACGCGTTAGATCCTAGGTTTACGTTCTCCAGAGCAGTCCCTAATGCGTTCTGCAGCACGTTAGGTGGCGTCTCAACCACACTCGACTCGTTCCCCGGCGCGAAGAGCGGCGGCACTGCGCCACCACCGAACAAAGGGTTCAAAGGGTTAGAGGGTAAATACAAGGGTATACTCGTCGAGTTCCTGAACGTCCTCGTGCAAGTCGGAGGTAGTCTCCTCAAAAATACCAGAGGAATCGTCGATCCACAGATGGCTACCAAGACGGCAAGTAGAGGTGTGAGCCAGGCTCGTCGGGCGATAAGCATGCGTTTATGGAAGATTGTCAGGGACTGATGCAGTGGGGACGTGGGTCGACCTGAGGTTAGGGTAAGAGGAGTTGATAGATTGTTAGTGGTGGTGATGGCAGCGGCGGCGGTTCGTTTAGAGGTAGGGTTTGGGCTTGATGAAGAAGAGGAACTAATCGTAGTTCGTTTTTCTATCTCCTTTCCTTCTTCCCCGCTCTTCTCCTTTCCTTTTTCCCTCTCCTTCTCCTCCTCACTCTCCCTCAAAGATGACTCCTCCTCTCCTTTACCAACGTCTCCTTCCTCTTCTCTCCTCATCAACTCCAAAAACACCTCCTCCATCGTGGTCCCCACTAAATCATACGACTCCACCTCTCCTTTCAAACTCTCCCTCTGCTCCCTCTCCAACAACTTCAACACTTCCCCTACCACTTTCGAGTCTTTCGTTCTCAAGTGGTAATACACCGCTTCCCCATTCTCAATGTCAGTGGCGTATGCAGATGGAGCGATTTGTTGGATGGATCGTAGGAGGTGAAGGGGTACCTCGGAGAAGGAAGGGGAAGAAGACGAAGACGAGTCACGATGGTTGTTGTGGTGTCGTTTGAATCTCACAGTAATCACTCCACCCTCTCCAAACTCCTTCTTGAGCCTCACAGGCGTCCCTTGAGCAACGACTTTACCCGGAGACGCCAGTATAGCTATATGGTCGGCTAACAGGTCCGATTCGTCGAGGAACTAAATGAACAAGTGCGATCAGTATCTCCAAACAAACCTAACTCTATGCAATGCATATATGGCCCCAGAAATCACCAAACCGAACCAAAAAAAAAAATACTCACATGTGTAGTAAACACCACAGTCCTTTCTCCCCTCACACCCGTCAACGTCCTCCACAGCGCTCTTCTCGAAAGCGGATCCACTCCAGACGTGCATTCGTCTATCAACACCACCTCGCTTCCCCCTACTAAACCTATAGCTAATTGAAGCTTACGTTTTTGTCCACCAGAAAGTGTACCGGCTAGAGAATGAATTTT
>ML180273.1:0-14208 GCA_004369135.1 Dendrothele bispora CBS 962.96 | reverse complement strand
TGAGGGTCTGGAATGCAAGGACTGGTGCTCCAGAGGGAGATCCATTTCAGGGGCATAGTAATTGGGTCAGATCAGTGGCATTCTCTCCAGATGGAAAGAAGATTGTGTCTGGCTCAGATGACAACACAGTGAGGGTCTGGAATGCAAGGACTGGTGCTCCAGAGGGAGATCTATTTCAGGGGCATAGTGATTGGGTCAGATCAGTGGCATTCTCTCCAGATGGAGAAAGGATTGTGTCTGGCTCGGATGACAACACAGTGAGGGTCTGGAATTCAAGAACTGGTGCTCCAGAGGGTGATCCATTCCAGGGGCATGGTAATGGGGTCACTTCAGTGGCATTCTCTCCAGATGGAGAGAGGATTGTGTCTGGCTCATATGACAGCACAGTGAGGGTCTGGAATGCAAGGACTGGTGCCCCAGAGGGACATTCATTACAGGGGCATGGTAATATTGCTTCAGTTTCATTTTCTCCGGATGGAAAGAGGATTGTGTCTGGCTCATCAGACAATACAGTGAGGGTCTGGAGTATACAGAATGGTAAGTGTCAATTCTATTATCTCAGGAGATTACATTAAAGTATTTTTCATAGTAGGGCCGAATAATCAATGGATATTAGACAATGATGGATGGGTTTCTTGTCCTCCTAATCCTCAAAAAATCTTTTGGATACCTCCAGAATTTTCTCATTCATTATCCATACACCAAAATCCTCTTATCATTTCAAGATATGGCTCTACTCACATTTCTCTTGACAACTGTGTGTATGGTGAAGATTGGGCTCAATGCTATTCTGAATCTGATGAATAAAGCTTGGAAGCTTTGTCTGACCCAGTATGCACTCTTCATGCGAATAAACTCACAATCTTATTGTTCCCAAATAATTTCCCATTCTTGGTATTCCTCTTCTCCCAATGTGACTCACATTTTCAAAAAAAAAAAATACTTTCTTTTGTAGCATTTGCTACAAACATATTCTATGGAGGCTTCAACACCTTCTGCCCTTCAAATGTATTACATGTTGTTTGTGTTCTGTATATTTTTTACATTTTTTACCTTTCAATAAAAACCACTTTTGTGCGAGCTGTCTGAATGATAAGCTTTGACTAATGATTTCCAGCTAAAATTTTCGAAACTTCAAACTGGAAAATTTTGCACCCTCAAATCGAATCAAGTTGTGAAGCCCAATGACAATTAACTGTAGTAATTATTTCTCATCTCTCTACTCAGAATATCAAGTCTCATCCTCTTATAGTAGTGTCAGAATCTGCTGTTTAAGAACATATAGAATCAGGAAATTTGACTCAATGATCCTCACTAGTACTGTCAAATGACATAAGTAATACTGCACTATGACTTGATTTCAATTGTCTTTAAAATGTAATTATTGGAATAATGGCATACATTATCCTTGGATTTGGAACAGAATAACCTTTCAGGTGAAATATAACCATCACATCGAAAGTTGTGTGAGATCATCAATATGTGGTATATCATCGATCACATATAGAGGTATCTCGTTGTTTAGTAGTCTTTTGTAAGAAATCTACTTCATGAAATCACCCAAGTCTGCGAAACAAAACAAAAATATGAGAGCGAGGACTGAGCTGAGCCTTCTTATCTTGTAAATTTGCACCATTTTCAATATGGTAACATTGAATGGGCACACTTGTCGGTAAGCATCATCCCGAACTGGGCTTAAATCGGCATCATTATATCTTTTTTCTGGTATAATATACCGAGGAATGATCTTAGATTGTACGGTTTGCCCCTTGTTAGCACTCGGAAACAAGACCATTTTACCAGAGATGGAAACCAGAGTCCTCTGCTTCTATTGCCAGCAGAATCTCTGGATAAATTAGGACTCTGACCATATCTATTTCAAGGACACATTGCAGTCTGAACTAATGACCATACACCCACTCAGTAAGCAGCACTTGAGCACGCCCTGGTTGCACCAACTTGAATGGAACCATTTATCTCACTGCATTAGGGCTTCCTGTGTAGTCGAGAGACCATATTTCTCGTGGCATATATCGTTATTGCTGACACTCAAACATCCTTCATTCACCACTAAATCGATGGTCACTCCAATACTGGCATTAAGGTTTCTTGCCATTTCTCAACTCCGTGCCGGGTTTTCTGTATAATTTAAGTTTACGGATATCGTGGACCTTGATCCTGACCATGTAGCTATGGTATATGGATATCAATATTAATGCTCTCTTCTGTCCTTATTTCTCCAGCTGTCGCTATGGGGAATCGAGGGATCGACTCAGTTTGTGAGCTTGTACACAGTTGCCCATAAATGGAATTATGGAGGGTCGTGAGAATATTTTGTCAGAGTGCTGTTCGCCAGTGTTGTGCGGGTCGCCTGACGGTCGCATAGGTCATGCAACCGTCGCGATGTCATGACCGTCGGGTGGCCTAAGGTCGTATGACTTTCCCACAGTTAATGTGGGAAACCACTAATGTCAGGACTCGCAGCGACGAGGCAAGTCCTGCATCGCTGGCAGGCGCTTATTTTCTACCCATTTGGCATATCAGTTATCTGTCATGTGATAAGGCCAGATAAGATGGATGTAGCTAGTCGGCATTTGATCGGCATATGGTTTCTGTTCCCACACAAATCGTGGGAAGGTCAGGTCAAAAAACAGGTCAAATGACGGTTGGCTGACGGTCGCCCGACCTTGTGACCCGACCTATGACCCTATGTCACTCGACCTTCCAACACTGCTGTTCGCTGTCTTCTTGTATCGTCCGATTTCCGAGCGAGACCCTTCTTTCCAACACAAGACCTGCCGTCGACTCTCCCCGGCCATTCACGTTCTTGACCGAACAGCCTGAGATTTCTTTCACGATAATCATGGCAACTACGGTGGAGCACCCTGACTATTCATGACATCACTCTTGTCAGACTCTGAGTCGTCCTCCTTCCCTCTCACCTATGCTCTCCCTCCCCTGTTTGCCTCGCTCATCCTCGCTTTCGCTGGCGCCTTCCTCACTCTCGACTGCTCTCACTTCTTCACACTTCAATACAATGCCATTTCTGGCTCTTTCACTTCCGCTGGTGGAAAAAAGAAATTTAAGTTCATTTTCAATGGCAATGTCGGTAGTCTCCTCATTGAATGCTCTTTCAGCTTACACCTAACAGCGTTCCTATCCCAAACTCGTTCCCATTAATGTTTCCACTGTCCGAGAAGTCATTCATAGCCGTTTGGCTCCTCCCGTCTCTCCTAACAACTTTCCTCGGCTCCCGATAAAAGCATGCTGTGCTCGCTTTTGCAGGTGTCACAGGCGGAGTGATGTTTTCGCGTGCAATATCTGTCACTATTCATCCTCTCCTCCTTACTCAGATCGTCCTCACGTCTATCATCATACCTATACTTACCCTCCTTCCGTCCGTCTCCCTCTGGAACCGTTCCAACGTCCCTCCCTTCGGTTGGTCGCTTGTTCTACCGACTCATTCAGATTGGTCCTATCGATAGCGCTATTGGCCCGTATACCAGCTTGGGCAAATGTTTGGTCGAGGTCACTACTGGTTGAAGTCAAGTTCGGAGTGGGAAGGGAGCAAAAGAACATGGGCTTGATACCGGTTTTTGTCTGTTTCTCTCGGTCAAGATCAACGAGTGATTATGTGTGGAGGATATTTGGAGAATGTCCTGACGAGGTGGGTCGTCTTATGAATTTAGCCCTCTTTTTTTCATCACTAACTACACATATCTTACATCCTACATCCCTCGTACTTATTGAAATGGGACGCCTATCTCACCAACTACACTTCCAACCTTCCCAGACGAGCAGGAACATTCAAACCCTTCGAGTCCTTCTGGGATTGACGGTCTGCTTCCAAATCCTCTCGCAACTCTACCGGTGACGAAGAGATGGGTCTTTCTCGAGGACCCCAAGCACCCTGTCAACCCCCCAAGTCCTCTCCACTGACACACTTCCTCCTCACCTTCTCTCCCATTCTTACCCAGTCAGCCCGTGCATCTATAAATACACTCTGATCCCCCAAAACTCACTCGATTCGAGAGCAGAATTGGGAGTGGAGCGTTTTCGGCCACGACGACTGTCGTTGATGACTGTTTGTCTGAGGCCAATAGTACGAGTTGTTATGGCAAGTAAAGCAAAGGAAGCCGGCCCTCGCTCTCATTCCAGGCGGCTTTGTGCGTTCCGGAGATGAGGGCCTATGATATCTACTGGGAAAGAAGACGGAAGGGTTTTTGGAGAAAGCTCGCTCGAATTAGCTCGAGAGCAAGCGGTTTACAGCGAGGGGTTTGGGGAAGGATGCGGGAGAGGGTGTGAAGATGAAAAAGGATCCGGTCAAGTTTAGGCCTGAGGAAAGGTTTTTATCTTTGGATGATGACGAGGATGGGTCGAGTGAAGATGAACTAAAGGTGAAGGGACTACAAGGGATGAAATGGCCGCTGTACCTACGGAGTACCCCAATAGCTAGCACGGATACTGCTATCAGCTTCGGTGCTGGCCAGCAACAACAGTCGAAGGGTAACTGATAACTTGAAGATTGGTTACGAGGAGATTGAGCGCTTGAAAGGCTTCAAGGGACGGTCAGCCTCAGGGGTTGGGAGAGGTAGAGGTAACAGACTATCTGGATTACGAGAGTGATGTGGGACTCCAACAACATTGACGCTGCCGAGTATAGAGACGAAGGAGAAAGAAGGGGGATGGGAGTGGACACCTGGGTTCCCGAGGGCGGCTTCTTGACACTCTAGGTCTTACATGATCTGATTGCCTCGGGGATCTCTACTTGATGGACACTTTCCTGTCATCCTAACCTCAAGTTTCCGTTGCGAGACAAGTTACTCACTTTCCTCTCTTCAATTTCGGCTCTCAAACACATGTATTGATGTCCTCAAACCCATTTGTCTTATTTCCGTCCTTGCTAACCATTGTTTCACGAGCACTGGCAACTCACTCGTCTGTATAGACCATGTGTTATGAAGAACACAAGATTTGCGTGCCTGTCCGCCTTTCCTGGTGGTATGTCTTAATGTACGTTCCTACTACCACCACATCCGAAATTCAAACTGATGTATATAATATTTTGTTCATCTAGAGGAGGATCATTCAAACTCGAAGGAGGGGGAGGAGCAACAACTCTCCCACCCCTCAGCCAAACCTCCTTCAAATACACCGGAACGCGAAAAATAGTTCCAGTGGTTTAGCCTCGCTTTGAGAGGCAAGTCATCTAGTAGGAGAGTTGTTCGTGCGGGTGTAGGTATGGTCAACGATGGTTGTCGGAGTTGGAATGAAAATAGAGATGTGAAGCTCGAGTCATGGAAGCTGGATGGGAGATGGAATTTGGGTCGGATTGAGGCTCGGGGGTAGCAGGATCGCTAGAGGGAGGTGGATTGGTGTCCGGACTGAGTGATTGTAGAGGTAGAGGGCTATATTTGTGTCAGCGTCAACGCTAGAAATAGTCGATGACATTTTGGAACTAGGCACTGTACCCTTCTATTTCCGTGACCATAAATTCTTGCCCTTCGTATTGGTCTCACCCGCTGAGTTACCTCCTCTAAATTTTCTGCCGGATCATATTGATGGCATAAGCTTTATCTGGAACAACTAAGACCTCTTCTTGTTTTTCCCGCTTGGTGATTTTTTGGAGTGGGACCAAATAGAGCGCTATAGCGCTCAATGATGCTCAATGCGTATGCCGTCCCGATAAAATCTACATATTCCCTCACACGTAGCTCTGGGCATCACTGAATTCTTACCGGCTCCGAAAATAATCAACTTCTGGTGACGGGTATGCGTATATGCGCTCGAAGACAATCAAAACGCGTCGATAGTGACAAAAAGTGAGTCGACTGTTACAGTGCTCGAGTATGTCTCGACGAGGAAAGAGCAAAGAAACACGTAGTACAAATCGAAATAGAAAGTCGCGGCAGCTGCGAAGATGGAAGTAACGAAATCAAAAAAGAGATCTCACCTGCCTTTCTTATAAGCTACTAGCACCCCTCTTGGTGTGTCTCGAGGTTTACGACTCTGTTTTGGATTTTTCCGCACAGTGCGCGTTTTGCTAAACGAGCGCTCAAATTCAAGAGTTAGCTTTCGCTTTCCTCTATCACCATGAACTTAAGATCAAATCCCGATTATATTAACCCCGATACAAGGCTTGGCAACTCCCCTCGACTGTAGACCGAGAAATTATCCCTGTATAAATGGAAAAAAAGGGTCTGTAGTAGATGCCGCCGTCAGAGTTTCTGTCCAATCTGAGATGCATATGCATACATAATTCTCTAAAAAATTCAAGTCTGATAATAATATCTGTATGCGCACACCTACACAAGCCAAGTACTAGTAGTGAGTGGGGTTGAAGGGAGGGCGAAGCTCGTGTTGCTACAGCCACGACATCGGGCACCATTATACTCGGTTTTGTTGGTTTATCTTATACAGATTCCTAAATTTTACTGATCTTGTACTTACTCTACGGATAGATAGTAGTGCCGTATCTTACTGGAATGTAAAATGAATAATGGTTTGATGAGCTCTCTTCTCGTGTGAAATCTATGTTTAACAAGTAGTGCCTTCCCAGTAATACTTACGAGTTTCTATATTACATTATTCGAACGTCATTTAGATCACTTACGTATAAGTACTTAGATTACATCGGGATTCGTGTGAGTTTGCTTGACCCTGACTTGCCCGGCTTTTTCCGGCTTTTCCCGGCTTGTTTCAGCTTGAAAAAAGCTATTGAACTTTTCAAGCCGAAAAAAAGCCGATAAAAGCCGGGCAAGTCAGGGTCAAGCAAACTCACACGAATCCCGATTTAATGGGGCAAATTCAGCTGAAACTAAACTTTATCACTCTTTCTCAAACCTTAAATTTAGAGCTGTGAAGTAGCCCTCACGTGCATTTGGATAATCTTTTGTGTGCATTCTCCGTCGCTCCGAGTCTTAATACTTATCTAGAAGCAGTCCTCACGTGCATCTTGCTGCCACATGTCAGTGTTTCTATTAATCTCGAACTAAACTTTATCATTCTCTCTGAAACCTTAAAATTCAGAACTGTGAAATAGATCTCACGTGCATTTGGATAATCTTATTTCCATTCTAGCTTACTTGGTAAGAATCATCAATTCTTTTTGTTTTATATTAACTATTTGCTCTGTAGACAAGGCAGTCATGCGTAAACATGATAGACTCAGGAACACAGTGAAAAACACTGTTGATAAAGTGCTTGGAAACCAAGAAAGGAATGACATTATCAAAGATTCCTTGGAGACATCCCTAAAAATTCTAAAAGAATCTTCTGATTTCAATCCAATTTTAAAGCTAGCAGTTAGTGGGATTTGTGCAAGTATCGAAATTCTCAAAGTGAGATTTTCTCTTTATAGAAATATTTATGTTTTAAAACTGTACATCTAATTTTCTGTGTGAATCTAGAAAAAGACCAAGAATACAGGGGACATGATTCAGATGACTGCAGACTTGGCAGCAAAAGCACAGGAACTTGCCAGTCTCAAAGACCAAGGAAATTCATCTGAAGTGAAACATTACTTTGAGGAACTGGCAAGGTATTTTAATCATATCAATCTTAGTAATCGATTCTCATTGTATTTACAGGAAACTAGATTCAAGCAACAAAAAGTTGAGAGAGAAGATAGACCATTCTGCACTCCACAGAACAGTCCAGGCTGATCGTGATACTCAAGAGATTGAGGATTATTGCCAAGAATTGCAGAGAGCATATGATCAGTGTAAGGTATGTTTGGTTTTGTAACTTTAGATTTATAAGATGTGTACTATTTTTCTCTGTTCTTTTTATCCAGACTCAAATATTGTTCAAGATTGAAAGAGATACTACAAAAATTTTGAAGGTATGTTGCTATACTTGCACTCACATATTTAAAATGATATTGAAGAACAACAAATAGACACTAATCATGAGCAAGCTTAAAAATTCTGAACAAGCACCTCATGATGTTGGTCCAGATAAAACCCCATGCACTGATGGTACAAGAGTTGCAATTCTCAATGAAATCATGGATTGGGTGCAAGAGTCCTCATCTAATGCCTCCTTGGGCTACTGGATGTGTGGTATGGCAGGAACAGGCAAAAGCACAATTGCTAAATCACTATGCTTGATGCTTGAGAACAATAAATTGCTTGCTGGATCATTTTTCTGTTCTCGACAGATACCAGAATGTAGAGAGTATCATCATATTATCCCAACTATTGCCAATCAGTTGGCATGCTACTCTTATACATTTGGAGACACATTACAGAAAGTCTTGGAGGAAGACCAGAGCATTGCCCTCAAAGAACCATTGCACCAAGTCAAGAAACTCCTTATCCAACCATGGGAAGCTGTTAAGAAGACAGGAAGATTTGAAGGCCATGTACCAGTGATTGTGATAGATGCATTGGATGAATGTGATAATGTTTCAGAAGTCTTAAAGGCTATAGTTCCTGCTATCCAGAATAAACAAATGCCAGGATTGAAATTTTTGTTTACCAGTAGACCTGGGAAACATGTCTCAAGCCACCTTGAAATTGACAGCCAGGTTGCTAATTCTGGTAAAGTCAGAAATTTCTATTTACACAATGTGGAGAAAAGTCTAGTTCAAGATGACATTAAGAAGTTCCTCCAGGATAAACTTCAAAATGTCACAGATGAACAAATCCAGATTCTGGTCAACAGCTCAGGAAAACTATTCATCTATGCTGCTACAATTGTCAAATATGTTACTGGTACTGATGTATATGGGCAAAAACGCTTGAATGATGTATTGAAGCTAGCACAGGATCCACATGCCATGGACTATCAAGGAATAGATGAATTATATGGGGAAATTCTGAAAAAGGCCATGTTTGGACAGAGGGAGTCTGAAAGGCAGATGAGCTTGAAGATTGTCCACACTGTTGTGTCTACAGCTACACCTGTGACTTGCAAAATTATTTCCCAACTTGTTGACTGTAGTGTGGAGGTTGCAAATGCTACAATTCAAGCCTGGAGAAAGAGGCGGATCATTCAGCTCAAGTTCGGAATTAGAAAAGATGCAGAAGGAGTCGTTGCTACGAGAATCGAAACTAGAGATCAGGAAGCCAAACCCATTCATCTCCGGCACCCTCATTACATACCTACTTAGGACCATCTTCTGGGTAACCGAACTACCCTAAGTGGTACAAGTTCCCCGGAATTTCCGGGTCATCTGGAATTCCTCAGCAGGAATTCCTAACAAAGATACCGGAATTCCTGGCAAGTATACTGGAGTCTCTGGGGATAGATCATCATACCTCTTGATATTTACCTTTCATTTGTGAATAAAAAGAATAGAACACTGTTTATATTAATTTAGGTAGTTGAATAGATTCAGAATTATGTCTCCCAGTACCTCCTCTATCCCTACATGGCCTTTCCCTGCATTGGCTGGCATTTTGATAAATAAACATATGTTGTAGTTGTACAATATACTTATATGACATGTCTATAATACAAGGGGCAATGTGGTGTAGTGGTCACCACCTCATCTACATTGGTATGAGGCTCTTGGTTCGAATCCGGGTTGTCCTTCTCTTTATCTTCTGTCGTTAATTTTTTGGGACACGGAATTCTTCTGATAGACAAGAATTCCGTTGGTCTAACAGGAATTCCTCATGATAGCAGGAATTCCTCCATATGAAGGAATTCTGGGTCAATGCCGGAGTTCCGTCTACCTGCCTTACCAGGTTCACGGAATTTCTGACCTCCCGGAATTCCGGCAGATTAACATATTTGTTTGCGCGGAATTCCTTGCCATCCAGGAATTCCTCTAAGTTGTTCATCCAGGAATTCCTCTAAGTTGTTCATCCAGGAATTCCTCCAAGCTGTTCATCCAGGAATTCCTACAACTTGACCATCACGGAATTCCTACAACTTGACCATCACGGAATTCCTACAAGTTATGATCATCACGGAATTCCTACAACTTGACCACCACGGGATTCCTACAAGTCATGATCATCACGGAATTCCTACAAGTTATGATCATCACGGAATTCCTACAAGTAGTTCATCTTTCATCCCGGAATTCCTCCCAATTACTACCAAGTTGATGAAACTGCAATCAAATATATTCTATTCTATAAAAACATTACAAGTCCTCATCAATGAAGCTATAAAAACATTACAAGTCCTCATCGATGAAATCCACCCAGCTTCTCCGGTACTCGTCTGATAGAGCAACTGTTTCCAGCTGCTCCGTCAGAACCGGATCAACCTCCCTTTCAAACACAGTGTCCCCTCCTTCATATTCAATGACTTCCACTGCCGCAGAGTTCTCAGCTTCACGCGCGGCTTCCACTTCTTCAACTGAGGGACCCCACTCCTTGTCCCACTCCTCTTCAAAGTCATTCAAAGCATCTACCCATAAAACCCACAAACGACACAGGTGTTTACACCGGAGCTCCAGCTGATGTAGACGATTAGGGTCATCTGTAAACGCATTTAATGTGGTCATTTTATTCAATGCAATCAGTAGGTAGACCGTCCAGATAATAGAGAAAGTATTGCATACCTGTCTTGTCAATAGTATACCTCACCACATTCCACTCCTCTTTCAACCAACTCTGCATTGCCTTTCTCTCCACCGCGAGTCTTTCTTCTTCTTCGTCGCAACGGTCCAATTCCAACATCGCCCGAATTCCTTGACGGACCTTCTCATCTGCTAGCCATGGCGGCGGCGCCCTCGGAACTACGTCTACTTCATCAAAATTGAGCCCAATGTCTTGCCAGAGCTCGTCAGCAATATCGAGTTTGAAGAGGTCAGAGACTTCTATCCGAGGAGGGGCGATCGCGTTTCTCGGTGCTCTCCTCAGTACAATAAGGTCGTTCATCTCTTTGACGAGTTTATTGTACTTTTGAGCAAGTCGCTGAATTCCAGGGTCACGTCGTTTCACTGCACCAGATGCGGGACTACACATGTAATTGTACATGTCATGATGTCAACACGACAATTGCAAGTGTAGACGTAAGATCGCTTAAGGGGTCTCATGCCATCTGTGCCGGATCAAAGGGCTATAGGCGAGCCCAAAAGCAAAAAAGCGATGCTGAGCTAATCTAAGATGTTGCGGCAAGGTCGGCACGATCATAGGGCAGGGTTTTTTAGCACAATTATAATTGCGGACGGGATCCTTACAGCGTAAAATTCTATTCGTAGGCACTAAGCACAGGTACCATTTCTACACCGGCTTGATCCTCACGTGATTGAAAGCCTGTACACACTTCTAATTGCTCTCGGCAACAAGAAGGTGTGCACCTCGATCCCCTCCTCCTTCTCCTCCCCCAATCGATACAGGGGGCTATACTCACGTGATCCGCCCGCGGGTGCCTACACTTCTAATTGTTGTTGAAGATAGGGCGTTCCTCACTGGTATTTTCTTTATCAACGCAATCCGTACAGCCGTGTGATAACCACGTGATCTGGGTGGGGGGGGTGCACTTCTAATTGTTCTCGAGAGCAATCTGGTGGGCATCGTACAGCTTGGTACCCACGTGATCCAGCGGAAAGAGGGGAGGGGTTACACTTTTAATTGTCGTCGAAGAAGAGGTGATCGTAGCAGCTCAGGGGGGGTACACTTCTAATTGTTGTCGAAGCCAAGGTCATCGTAGCAGCTCGGGGGAGGGGGTACACTTCTAATAGTTGTCGAAGGCGAGTTTTGGGGGGAGGGGGTAGCACTTCTAATTGTTGTCGAAG
The DNA here is from genome assembly GCA_004369135.1 of Dendrothele bispora CBS 962.96. NCBI lineage: Eukaryota > Fungi > Basidiomycota > Agaricomycetes > Agaricales > Dendrothele > Dendrothele bispora. The sequence continues at coordinate 2,507 of ML180273.1, read as the reverse complement.
ACGAGCTGGTAGTCGATCTTGCATCGACCTGGTAGCACGTGACCGGAGGGTTTGGGGTACACTTCTAATTGTTCTCGCAGACAAAGTGTCAACTTCCAAGGGGTTGAATAGGGAATGTTAGGCAGGACCATAGTAACGCAGAGGTTGTGATTGGCATAATCGCCGGGGTCGTAAAGTGAATGTAGAACTTGAGGAAGAAGGACATCACAGGTCAACACTTATAAGTGTTGACGTATCTTGATCGATCTACAACATCAACAGTTGTGTTAGTGGGTCAACACAAGGTTACTTAACTAATCACCTTAGATAAGATCCTCCTCCATCTGCGACAACAAATCCTTTATTGTGTATCTGGCAAGCGCCTCATCCACCAGCTCCTCCTCCTCCTCCTCCTCCTCCTCCTCCTCGTCATCATCTCTGCCTGATGGCTCCTCACGATACTCCTCATCCTCATCCCCTTCATCGCCTGCCGTTTCCCATTCTCCTGGAATCCCCTCCTCACTACTGTCCACTTCGCTAGCCGACTCCTCTTCATCGTCAACTGCCATCACTTCTAGTTCTTCTTCCCCTTCCATCTCCGGAACTCGTAACAGGTCCTCCAGCTCCAGACTTCCAGGCTGGAATTTACGAGCGCTCTCAACGACCTTTGAGCTCCAAAGTTCTTCAAATCGTGCGGAAATCCGTAAGCGTACATCAGCTGCACCCTCCCATCTTTCTCCCTCAAAGGTGTCAACATCTACCCTTTTCTCCCATTTTTCCGCTTGCCACTTTAACGTCACAAGACAACGCCGCATCTCTTCCTGGAGCAAAAGGACTTCTTCTCGCCATCGTTTAACTCGAGCGTAAGATTTGCACCATTCAATCTGCAAGCCTACAATTACAAGTGTCACGTTAGTACTATGACTAGCACTTCACCAAACTGACGAAATGCTCACCATCATAAAGTACTGTGTCCTGCGATAACTCCCCTTCAGTCGAGAAATGCGATATCCAGGAAGGAACTCTATGCTTTTCCCTCGCTCCCTGGACGGGATTCTCCCCATCCAGTGCTCTTCTTGCTGCCTCTCTCCTCTTGTGCTTCATGGCTTTGGCTCTTTTCTTCTCTGCATCCTGTAAATCTTCCATGCAAATGATATGTTCCTGTAGAAGCTCCTTCCATCCAACACGATCTTTGTCTCCTCCCACTAAAGCTAGCTTAGCCTTCCAAGCCTCCTGGTAAGTCTTCGCAGCTAGCTTAACCTTCTTCTCCTGCCTGCTGATTAACGCTCGAGAACGCGTTGTAGCACCTTGATTTCGAGCATTTGTCTTCTTATATCGAAGCATCCTCTGTTTGACCAGCAACGCTTGCCGTAGGTGATTGAGCGACTCGTTAAGTTGACCATCACGTAAACGAATTTCCATTTCAGGAAGACAAGCCCTGCAAAGATCAGATGATCTCTGCTCTGAATCAAGCATGGAGGGAAGATAAAGGGGAAGGTCTTCGGCATTAACCTGCGTTTGGGAAGGTGGAAGAGTCGCAATAATGTGCAAAGAAACTGGCATGTAAGCCAGTTGTAGAGCTCTAAAACGACGTATTTGCCGGGTTAACTTTGTTCTTCGATCTAGCATCCCTGTCAACTGCTTGTTTGTAGGTGTCCGGACTGTAACAATGTCTTCACGAAGCTCCCTTCTAAAGGGAAGTTAATCAATTATTTGAGAATGGATGGATTAGATATGCACTGCTGCTGCTCGATTTCCAAAGCGTAGTATAAAAACTCGCCAGGACTTGTCTCCAAATCAGGCAAATCGTGGTCGTCGTCATCGTCATCATCATCAACGTCTCTCATTTGTCTCTCTTCGGCTCTCATCTCCTGTAGTGCCTTCTCCTGCGCTTCTTTGGCCAACTCCAACCTCACGCTCTGCGCAGTTTTACCTATATAAATGTAAATGTTCACATGACATGAGCAATTATAAGTGTTGGGAAACATGCTCACCCGATACAGGAGACGCATAGGGATTATAGTCACTCTCTCCGCTCTCATATTCATCGACCATGGTCTTCCAGATAGGGGTATGTTGTTTCTGACTTTGAGTAAACTCCATCCAGCTCTCGAATTGTTTTTGGTATTCCTCGACAGCAGCAATCAACCGCCTTTTTAGGATCGCACCTACAAGACTTTAGACTAGAGAAAATGAACGTAACAAATGCAAAGACAACTCACCCATACCAGTCACCTTGTTCCAATTCCAGTAGCTAATATGGTCTTCGAGTATGTCATGATGGGACCCTGGACCCATCTCCTTGATACTATTTGAAACAGAACCAAGACCGCTCCAGAGTCGCTCAATCGACTCTGCATCAGTCTGTCCAGCACCAGCAGTATAGGACAAGGAATAGCGCTCTTGACAACCGACGAGATGGCCCAATATATGAAGCTTAGGAATAACAAACTTGAAGTGTTTGATGACCTTCAATACGAGATGAAGACGGAGAAATGGTGGCAGTTTCTTTAATCTCTGAGGAAGCC
>ML180272.1:0-11488 GCA_004369135.1 Dendrothele bispora CBS 962.96 | reverse complement strand
ATCGGACAGTCTAGTCACCACTGAGCCTGAAAAACATATTGCTTACTTGCTTACATATTTCTCATGTTTCTGACCACTAATAAAACAAATAAATAAGTTTAGCGATCTATAGATATCTTCGAGACTAGTGCAGGCAGCTATCAAAAACACTGTCCTTACAGTGAATGATTGAAAAATACGTCAGGAGGTTCGGGGAGTTCTTCATTTCTTATTTGTCGCGATACTAAGGGGCTACTTACGGTAAAAAAAGCGGAAGTAAGCCAAAGGATATTTGACACCACAAATTGGTTTCTCGCCGGTCAGACAGATCTTTAGTAGAGCACGACCAGCACAGATCGGGACTCAGTAATATGTGTTAAACTTACAGTCTGTCTACTAACTGTACGAGATGTGCTCCGAAACAACATACACACTCTGGACGTTCAACAATATACCGTTCTCTTAACTCATCAAAAAATTTTCAGCTCTGTTCCATCTAGAGGAATAGCAAGGGCGGTGAATGTACATATGGCGCGCACGTTGGCCCGATTAGTGCATACACAGATCAATACACTTAAGAAACTATTCTTCTCCAACACTTCCTTTCGATTTTTTGCTTGCTCCATTCTTGTTTTTACGGGTGGAGATGTCACTTTTCCCACTGCAGAAGCTTGATTATGAGTAGAATATCATTGCGCAACACTTCCTACTTCTCAACCATTAAGTTGAGCTGGCCAGTGACCGACCTACTGATTGTCAATTTTACTTCGTGAAACAAGAACGAGAATGGAGAGGTGATGAAGAGTACGAGAGGATGCTAGCAGCCTGAGACTGGTAGCAAACAGGGAGAACGATGGAGTACTTAGGCAATAAACATTGGGGTGGCGACGCTCAATTCCAGTCCTTGAATGAGTACGACAACTTACAAGGAAGGAGCAGGTGTGAATCATGATGATGAGGTACTTAGCTGAGAATAAGAAGAAAATACTAGTACGACAAGGAGCGAAGAAAAGTTGGTATTTTACTGCTACGTATAACTATCAAAAGTTTCGTTACGGAATACTAAAAGAGATTGGCAATCGGACGTTGAGTAGTCCTAGTTTAGGTAGAACTTGCTTCGTCAGAGGCCTAGAAAGATTCTAGGGCCGGTGCATACTCGACTGAGATAGCCCTGCGATATAAACGGTGTTGCAATACGAGTAGAAGTAGAGGCGAGAGAAAAAGATGTGGTTATTACAAAGTTCGAGAACCTTCTGTACTTGCATCATGCCGACTCGGAACGTCTTTCAGACCATTTAGCCTGGTGGTGCCGATGTATTAGCCGAAGTCATTGGTCATCATTGATGTGGTCCTATTTGAATTGCAAGCTTTTGACTTCCTTGTTCCACAACAGCCTCGTACTTTGGCCCACTTCACTTCATAGCTGTCTGATAGTAAATACTATGGAGTTTAAACGCGAACAAAGTCTCTCGCTCTTCAAGCTAGTACATATATTTTTCATTTGTACAACGAGACCAAAATTGATTTTCACATCACGCAGCATCACACTCGTATGATGTGTATGTATCATTTTACTGGATAGTAGCTAGTATTAACGATGTGTTCTGTGAACGAGTTGATCTAATGTTCTAGTGATACAAACCCCTTTCATGATTGCGAACAGCAAGCTGAATCAAAGACGTTGGAACATCAATACCATCCAGAAAGGGCACCCAGAAAAGTGCGGGTGCAGGTGGTGCAGGTGCGGGTGCAGGTGGTGTAGGTGCAGGTGCAGGTGGTACGGGTACGGGTGCAGGTGCAGGTGCAGGTGTTGGTACGGGTGGCTGTGTAGGTGCAGGTGGCTGTGCTTTAATTTAATTTAATTTTTTTTCGATTCCTTGTTTATTCGCCGCTGCGCTGGAGCGTATAGTAGCGATCCAGTACAGCGGCGCTACTGGATCGCATCCCCAATTTCGACTAATCCACGCTATCAGAAATCTTGACTGTCAGTTTTCTGCTGTCACTTGAATAAAGGGTTTGTTTTTAAAGCATTACCTAGTGACACGGAGAAAAAACACTGGTGACTGGTCCTGGTAATAAGTATCTCAATTACTTTCAGTGACCTGTCATGAAGAAGGATATGCACAGAATGTACAAGGTCAAATCAAAGGTGACGATAAGATATACCTAAAAAACAGTCTAGCTCCAACAATGATAAAATTAATAACATGCCAAATGGTCTAACCCCAATCACCTATGTAACTTGGGTGGAGTAAAGACAAGTTCTTCCCCTCATATCGGGTCGGATATATTAGAGAAAAAGTTTTTGACTTAAAGGCTGTAATATTCAACTGCAGGCTGGAAATCTCAAGTGACTATGTACTTTTTTTTGTGGCCATGGATATAGCATGACCCTGTGCTCAGAATTGGTAAAGTAAATATTCTTGTCTTCGTGCAGGTTCTCCTTCCTCTGTGTGTTGGCTCAACTCACCAACACTCAAGCCATCAGATTAATCGCATCAGTCCCAAAAAATATACTTTAGTATAAATTAATGTACACACACTAAATAAGTACCCTGAAATGTACAGTGTATTTTACATTCTGTGTTGGGAGACAAAAAACCATTTATTATGAAACACGGTGGGAGAAAAAATTATCTGGATAACTTTTTAGGCATTAATCCAATTCCAATAATCTCCTCCCACTTCTGTGATATTCTTGATTTGTTCTTCTGTTGTTAAATGGGGCCTCAGGAGTATTTACTGAAGTCTCTCGGCAATACCGCAAAAACAAAGGAGCATTATAAAGAGTCTAGACAATGAAAAATGATAGCTCCCTATCCAGTATAGTATTAAATCCAAGCCTGATCACAGTCATTAGATTGGTGGACTGTGGTTTGGCTATGTTTTTGGCCACCCTGACTTTTGATACTTTATAGTTTGATACTTTATGGTTAGAATGAGTAAGTACATTCAATACTAACGCCATTAACTAGATAACAAGAGAATGCGTTTTCAAAAATAAGTACTTCATTTCTTGGGGGAGTCATCATCTTATTTTTCACACAAATGCCAAAACTGGATGTGAAAAATAGATTTTCAAATCCTTATATGCAGTAGCGGTCTTTGTCTTTGTTAAAGAGACTAACTAACATGCAAAGGTACTGTAAGCTAAAGGAAAAAAAAAACACTTCTGAATCATAAGATTCTTCATGAATCACATCTAGGTTAGCCTTCAGTGTGGAATCTGTGGATGTGTATTTCAGTGCAAAATTAATCACAAAGTCACTCTTGGGAATAACCCACAAGACAGAAATAAGGAATCTTTAGAGCAGTCAAAGGCCTTAAAATCTATAATATGGTATTTCTTGGGACATTAGTTCAGTAATGTTCTGTGGATTTTATGAATATCTGGTGATGTGCATAAATTTTTTGAAAGTAGGTGTGTGATTGGACAGCAGCATTTTGGTGCAAAAGCTTGGGTATGAATGTGAAGTCAACTGAGATAGGTATCCTTAGACATATCTTCAAAACCTTAATGTTAGGTGCCCCACCTTCTAGAGTGATCTTATTCTAATTGATCAATATTTCAGTGCAAAATTAAACACAAAGTTACTCTTGGGAATAACCCATACAACAGAGATAAGGAATCAATTGGGCCAGTCATAGGCCTCAAAAGCTTATAATATGGTACATTGGCTAGTAATATTCCATGGATTTTATGAATATCTAGTGATATGCATATATTTTTTGAAAGTAGGTATGTAATTGGACAGCAGCATTTTGGTGTATAAGCTTGGGTACAAATGTGAAGACAATTGAGATAGGTATCCTTAGAATATCTTCAGAACCCTAATGCTAGGTGCCCCACCTTCTAAAGTGATCTTATTCTAATTGTTCAATATTTCAGTGCAAATTAAACACAAAGTTACTCTTGGGAATAACCCATACAACAGAGGTAAGAGATTAATTGGGGCAGTCAAAGGCCTCAAAAGCTTATAATATGCTATTCCTTGGGACATTGGTTAATAATATTCCATGGATTTTCTGAATATCTGATGATATGCATATATTTTTTGAAAGTAGGTATGTAATGGGACAGCAGCATTTTGGTGCAAAAGCTTGGGTATAAATGTGAAGTCAACTGAGATAGGTATCCTTAGACATATCTTCAGAGCCTTAACGTTAGGTGCCCCACCTTCTGGAGTGATCTAATTCTGATTATTCATTTTTTCAGTGCAAAACTAAACAAAAATTGACTCTTGGGAGTAACCCATAAGGCAGAAATAAGGAATCAGTTAGGGCAGTTCAAGGCCTCAAAGGCTTATAATATGGTATTCCTTGGGACATTAGTTCAATAATATTCCATGGATTTTTATGTGAACGAATTGTACAATTTTTACAGTCAGATCTCTTGACTATAAAAGATAATCATATTCCCAGCATGTGGAACATAAAGGCTGGAGTTGAATGTTCTGTCAACCTGACTTTGAAGCTTGGTAACAATTCTCTCAAAAGATTCAGATAAGTACTGCAAAATCAATTAACTTTAGTACTCCATCTACAGGAGGTACAGTGCAGGTACAGATAAAGGTACAGGACAGGAGGTATGGTTACACGGGTATGGGTATGGGTGCAGGAGGTATGGGTACAAGTGCAGGCAGTGTGGTTATGGTATAGGTGCAGGTGCAGGTGGTGCAGGTGCAGGTGCAGGTGGTGCAGGTGCAGGTGCAGGTGGTGCAGGTGCAGGTGCAGGTGGTGCAGGTGCAGGTGCAGGTGTGCAGGTGCAGGTGCAGGTGTGCAGGTGCAGGTGCAGGTGGTGCAGGTGCAGGTGCAGGTGGTGCAGGTGCAGGTCCAGGTGGTACAGGTCCTGGTGCAGGTGGTGCAGAAGGTCCTGGTGCTGGTGCAAGAGGTGTGAGTGCAGGTGCATGAATCAGAGGCATAAATACAACTGGGATAATTATTCTAGCAATAGTAAAACAATCAAAGTACACTAACAATGTTATGGATGATCCAACGGCACCTTAAAATACCCAACTTTTCATAATAACTGACAATTAAGCTGATGATAATGTGTTAATACTTCAGAAATGATTCATTTTGCTTGTCATACTGCTAATAGTATGATGTCTCACAAAATTGGCAATTGAGGTATCATTTTATAAATAATTTGGCAAACTGCAATTTCAATCTCTGACTTGTGGAGATAACACTTATGAATTATTTCTAGACAGCGCAGACATGGTTTATTAATATCTCAACGTTGTAGTAAATACTACTTGTACCAGCACAGCCACCCGCACCTGCACAGCCACCTGCACCTGCACCTGCACCACCTGCACCCGCACCTGCACCACCTGCACCCGTACCACCTGCACTTTTCTGGTTCCCCTCCAGAAATACAATCAACGGTGCATCAGCGTTCGATTTGAACTATGCACGACGTGACGCTCGTTGAATGATAGCGTCAAAATGAAGACCAAATTTAAACTATAAGTGGTCTCTAGATAAATGTGAAATCGAACTTGACATTGGACGAACTTGACATTGGACGAACTTGACATTGAATTTTGATTCGTGGAGAAGGGTCATATTCAAAGGACAAAGTTGCCAAAAGTATGATTCCACAGTGTCAGACGAGTGTTTATACTAATCTATTCGTGAGGAGACAGTTTTGTTCTCTGCAGTGGTTCGACAGACCTCATCCGAGATGATGATTAAAAGGTCAATGCAACTCGGGACGTACTATTTCCTTAGGCAAATATTTATCGGGCCTGATAAGCACTGGCATCAACGGAATTAGACAATCTACATAAAATTTTCCTCAGTCTCCAACCAAACGGCTTTGCTATTTCCCTTCGTTCTTTCTTTTTTTTTGCTCTGGGAGCCGACGGTAACATTTATACTTCCTTTAAATCACATCCGGCCCACAATCTCTTTTGCCTGTAACGATCAACCCATCATGATGTTTCAGCCTACTAAACTCCTCAACTATCTCGCTGTCACTTCTGTTCTAGGCATTGTCTCGGGGTGTAAGTCATCTCCGATCCTTCATCCTCCAATACTGATCTCTTATTTCCAACAAAAAGCATTGTTGACAGGCTACGCCGCAGCTCTCCCCGGCACCGGAATTGCCATGGTGGAAGCAAGAGCCCCAGGCCCCATGTCTCCTTCATCTATGATCTTACCCCTCCCCACTACCCGAGATGACAGTTCTGGTCTGAGAGACTTTCCAGATCAATGCAACAGTTCAGACAGTTGTGGCTCTTAGTCAATTCTTGTAAGAGTTCTATAATCTTCCGATAATATCCGGCAAAATCCTTAGCCCACTATCCTTTGATACTCGATGAGTCAGGTTGCTGTACAAACGACATAGTTAACGGTTCTGCTCAAACATCACAGTGTGGTGTTTCAGCAGGTGCAATTGATAAGGGAAAGGCTCAGGATACAATGGACGGTGAGCTGTTTGATCTTATATACACCTACTTAAAGGTAAACCTTATGGCTTGCGGGTCCACTCCCCGACTTTAGCCCTGGTCTCATCCTGTTCAGTGATTGGAAAACCGGTAGATGTTCACACTATTAATGCCGCTGCTGGAAAGACGGTTTCATTGGTATGCTGAGCGTGGTAAGCGTGTTGGTAAGCGTGTCGATGATGATTTTAATAGGGGGTCGTAATGCATCCTGTCTATGATCAAAAAGTTGATTACACTAGACTTATGGCATATTAGATATCAAGATGGGTGTACCTCAACTTTACAAGTTTTAATACTGAGCATTGAGCACTGAGCTTGAGTAAGGGTCCGCAGTGAATTAAATGAGGCACAGTGCAACTGTTAACAGACGTGATCTGTTCTGTCGATAATCCCAATTAATATTGACATACAAGAAACGCGTTAACATTAACACTTCGAATTGTGGAACTCGAAGCATTTCTGAGCCTTGAAAAAATATTCTCTCAAAGATTCCATGAACAGGTAAAATTCTGGGAGAGGAAGCAGTGAAAATCACCTTTCGCATGGTTCTCCACAACGCCGGGAATTGAAATACGCCATTTTTAGCTTCTCGTAGCTCTTGATCCAATTCCATATTCCGGGTTATGTGATACGGGCGATCTTTAGAAATGTCTAACAGGTCAACCTATCCTTTTTAAGTTGTGGAGCTGCAGCTTATCACAAAGCCTATTTATATAAAATTGCCAATGACTACATTTTCAAGGCTTCGCCACACTTTTTTTTAGTTTTATACATCTCATTCCTATTGTGGTGATACTTTGTATCCGAGTTACATCGTTTCTAGTTGTTTGTGGATGAGTTCGACTTGTAAAACACCACTTAGATCTACTTAATTAGATTCACTTATTACTATGTTGGCAAAACCTAACTTGCCACTGTGAGTATAGCCTAACTGGTGATATAGCCCTAGAAGTGGGTAGAATGATCTCAGATAAGTACATGCATTCTTCGTTATCTCTCCTTTGTCAGATCATGAGTCCCGTTATCTATGCTTGGAGAACTCAACTTCTTTTGGCATAAACTACAATCATGATATCTACGCTACCAGAAAGCAAAACTCCATCCCATGCGCGGATGAGCGTACGTCATAACTTTCTGTGTGTCAAGGTACGTTCCGGTCGCTATGTTCTTTGATGAACCAGCCTACAGATCTGCTACTGCGAACATCTCGGTCCAAGAACCACCAGGGTGCATTCTCATCCTTGAACGATTGATCAATTCCATATAACGCAGTTTATCAGTACTACTGTCTCCCTTTTTGATGTACTATGTAACATATACACCCCGCGGCCCACTCTCAGCTTCCAAGAGCTGGGAGTTCCAGCGAAAGATGAGATATTGTGAGTGGTCTTATCACCCATACTTGTAAAGCTTGCTTACTACAAGCAAGTGATGTCCGATACTGTACGGACGATCTATTCGTTGTAGAAAACTCGGCCCCTGGGTTAATCAAAGATACTGGTTATAAAGCACGAATTCTATTTGCACTGGAGCTTACTGTAACTTGGTGATAGTAGTGTTCAATTGCAATAATACGACATCTTGACACAAGAATTTGATAAGAACTGATGATGAATAGGAGAGTACATGTTCACAGTCTATTTATATCTAGCCCACAATGAGGTGTATAAAATAGGAGACAGATCATAGGATGGACCTTGATGGTATACGGGCGGCTTCCAACATTCAAAATTCATCGCGGCCACGGGTAGATGACTCTAGTGCTCCGAATTGAAACTAACCTCATCCTGACCGAGTAAATGTCTTGATATCGTAAATAGATACTGATATGGATTTAAGTATACTTGAAACTCATTGCACAGAGGTTCAAAACCCATTGTTTAGCGGGAGGAGATCAGAACGGCTTAATTGAAAACCTGTCGTCACTGGAGATTGCACGACGAATGCATATCAAAGCAGAAAAAAAAATATCGCAGCTGTGGGACATCTCTTGAACACGTATTCAGTAACTAGTTTCGTCTACATTGTTTACGCGGATAGAGTTTTGGGTATTAGGATAGCGAATAAGTCTTTCAAGTCATAGTTTTCCTTAATGCGTGCTTCCTCCAGCCTTAAACACTATACACATTGTGCGTGTATGCTTTGTATGGCTACTGCACGATTTCCATGCTATTTTTGACAAGTTAGAGCTCATAGTTTGGCATACATCACCAGATTTCAGTCGGTTTTTTTGTAAATACCGTGGATGCCGGGAGGATCGGCTCTTTGCCGCTATACCCGGTCAACCTTTGACTATAAAGTGGATGCGTTACTCGCATTTGATTTCAAATCGACTTTTATCCTTTTGTCGTTCATCCTCACCCCCATCAACTATCATCGAGGTGCCCTAACTCGGGACTGCAGTTGGCAACATTAGAATGTCTTCTAACAAATCTATCGATCTCTCGCATCACCTCAACACACTCAGTCGCTCACGAGTTCCCAGTCCTCTAAAATATGTCGTCGATTGTAAGGTCATTTTCCCTCTCGACTACTTGACTAGTTTACGACCATACTTTGCAGATATGAATCAACCAGGAATGATTAGTCTTGCAGGAGGTACAGTCATAGAAATTCAGCGTGGTAAATCAAATTTTCTGAGACTATCGTCTTTCCAAGGTCTTCCTCATCCCTCGGCATTTCCATACAACACTGTAAATCTCGAGGTCTACTCGCCAGATGCCGATATTGCCCCTACATCAACAAAGGCTAAAACTACTATGGACATCTCTGTCGCAAAGGACATCTCTCCTGATCGCCCAAACAATCTTTCTGTCGCTTTACAGTATGGTGTGTGCCAGTGCAGATGTGTCCGCTGACGGAGCAATTAACTACATTTGTCTTATGCAGGTGCCTCTACAGGGTCAAAGTCACTCTCTCTGTTTCTTCACGACTTCGCAAAGCGTGTTTTTCGTCCCGCATATTCAGATTTTCAAGTCCTGCTCCATTTCGGCAATACCGATGGATGGAACAAAGTGGTTAACCTATTCTGTGAACCAGGCGATTACATCTTGATTGAGGAGCACACGTATCCTTCTTCTCAAGCATTATGGGCTCCAATGGGATGTCGCGGGGTACCTGTTTCAATGGACAAGGACGGAATCATTCCGGATGCGCTCGAATGCGTGTTGCAAGAATGGGAAGACAGTCATCCAGGAACCAAAAGACCTCATTTGTGCGTGAATTTTACATATCTCAATCAAGTTATGGCCTTCGATTGAAATTTTGATTCGTCTTAGACTCTATATCGTACCGACCGGTCAAAATCCAACTGGTTCCACTATCCCCGTTGAGCGCAAAAAATTGATATACGACATTTGCGTCAAATACGACGTGATCATCTGTGAAGACGACCCTTATTACTTCCTCCAAATGCCGAATTATACTCCAGTGTCAGATCGCTGCACACATGAATCCGTTTTACCTGTTCATGATGAGAGTGTCATTGACGGGGCTCTACTTGATGCTCTAGTACCAACGTTTGTCAGTCTGGATTATCAAGGTAGGGTGATCCGTCTGGAAACTTTCAGTAAGGTATTTAATTTTACCATTTTTTCGTGAGACCCGAGTGGAAAGCTTAACTTACGTAGACTATGGGCCCCGGAAATCGTCTTGGTTATTTTGTATGCAACCCCCTGTTCTCCGAAAGACTTGTCAGGGCGTCCGAAGTCACAACACAGGCGCCTGCTGGATGGTCTCAAGCCATCGTTGAAGAACATCTGAAGGCCTGGAAGTACGAGGGTTACATACGATGGCTTTTCGGATTGAGACAACTCTATACGATTAGACGGGATTGGTTGGTGAGTTTGAAATCTTCACCTCAATCACAAAGTCATTTCAGCTTAGCAAACAAAAAAATGTTTAGTGCGACCTCATATTCTCTGAATTCGATGTTCTACCTTCCCCTGATGGAATTCCGCATGATTACATCGCTCTACCCAAAGGTCATGGGAAGAGAATGGACGCCAACCCTAAGAGCAAGTATATATTCAGCTTTAGCGCTCCGAAAGTATGTCTTAGACTCTCCTTGAATGAAACCTCGATTCAACCTCTATTCTCACCTCTAGGGAGGCATGTTTGTTTGGGTCCAACTCAATCTGAACAACCATCCCAAGTTCGAAGGAATCCGAGCATCAGGCGAAGAATATCCTGAAGAAAAACTCGAGACACAAATTTGGATGGAACTGATTCGAGAAAAGGTATTTTCTTCAATTTTTTTTTCGGTTACATAGAACGCTGACCACAAGAGAACATCCATTGATCAGCTTTTGCTGACCCCTGGATCATTTTACAGTCCTGTTCTGGGCCCGAATCAACGTATGAAGCGAGAAAAGGGTGTTGCGTTCTTTAGATTGGCGTTCTCATTCGAGACAGTAAGCGTCTTTCGATATCTGTCGGCCTTGCATGATAGTTAATGCAAACTTCCCATTCTCTTTTTTTTTTTCGTCCAGCGAGAAGACATGGAAAAAGGCGTCAAGAGAATGGCGAGAGTGTTTGAGAGGAGCTGGGGCTTTGCCGAATTGTTAAATTAAATTTTTTATCCAAGCAATTAGAGAGTAAGCATACCTCAAATCCTCATACGTACAGGATTCGAATGATTTACAGGAAGTTCATAGTGCCATACTTCAACGTAACGGCTCCGGCTAAAAAATTTTGAATGCTTTGCCACAAAACCTTGAAGGCAATCATTCTCGCAGGGTATAAGAGGTAGACTAACGTTAGAATCATCCGTTTGTAAATCACTACACCAGGTATATTGACAAATCCATAATGGTTCGTGACCCGTCATAACGGCTCCCAAAATGTGCTGTCCTGGACATGTCGCAATAAGTATAGACCTTAACATGCATGTTGAAATGACTTAGTGGGTGAACGCACGTAAATACTAAAGGTATACAGGGTACCTCTTGGATCTGGCCCTTTTGCAATGGCCTTCCATCTTGGTTTGTGGCATGACAACGCAATCTGGTCAATCTTAGACTGAAAATGAAGGGTAACCATGCATCGTATTTGTG
>ML180271.1:0-18140 GCA_004369135.1 Dendrothele bispora CBS 962.96 | reverse complement strand
CTCTTCTCCATCCTCGGTGGTGGTCTTCGTCGAGAAAGGCGTCTTCGGGCGACCAACTTGCAGTCGGCTAAAGAGATCGGCTGGGCAAGGCCCTACAATCAAAAGAAAAGTTAAAAAGAAACGCAAAGGTGTCTTAATTAGCACCTGAGCGGATACAAGTGGAGAGGAGGAACGGAGGCGAAGGTGTGGGTCATGGTACTCACCTGGTTCAAAGCCTTTTCTTCCTCCTCCGAAACCCAGCTTCTCAGTTCTGCGTCTTCGTCGAAAATTGAAGGGTTGTATGCGTCCCGGAGATTGCGAAAGACTGTGAGCCGAGCCCGGTCTATGACCAGAGGCAGCTCGTTGTCGATGTTGACGGTCCAAGCGTCGACGAGGCCCTAGAGCAAGGAGCTGGAGTCAAAAGAGAACTTAAAGAGAAAAGAGAAAGACTCACGAAGATGTCCTTGACCCGAGTGGCTAGACTAATTAGGTCTTCGCGGAAGTAGGTCTTCAGAGTCGACGGCGAAAAGAGGACCCTGTGGTCGTTCAAGAACGCCTGCAGGCCCCCAAAAGGGTTCTGTGCGGTTGATTTGTAGTGGGCCATCTCAAAGACGGACTGTTTACCGAGGACGGCGAGGTAGTCGTTGAAGTTATAAGTCGTCGTTGGGGTGGAGAAGAGATTTTCGAGCGCGCTGTTTGTGACAGTGTTGCTGAGGGCAGGGAAGGGTGAGAAAGTGCCAAAAGAAACCTAGGACGTTGAAGAAAGGGCCTTTTATGTGGCAGAATTGCGCACGGACCTTCTTTGCCTAGGGAAAACAGAAAAATTAAAAAGAACGAAGCATGCTACGTAAGGACGGCGGCATGTATTGCTTCAATACCTACTTCGTGGGTATCCCAGGACCCTGACTTACCAAAGAGTGCAGGGTTTTGCCCGAAGTAGACGACCACATACGGAGATGTCGCTGATGGCTGCATTTCCGGATCTAAAAAGTTTTAAAATACATACCTAAAGAGGAAAGCTCAAAGAAAGTGCAGTCTCGAAGACTTGCGCGAGTGTGCAGACGTAGTGGTCGGCTCCAAGAGTTGAAAGAGGAGGGAAGAAGTTCTAAAAGAGACTATAAAGTGGCGGAAGCAAACAGGAGCACTGTCGTGCGGGGTTTCGGTTCACTACCAAAAGGAGTAACCGACTTCGGTATTTCCGGTGGCACCCTCCTGGGCTGAGAGACGAAAGAAAGTCAGACTTGAGCATGACTCGTCGACGAAGAACTTGATAGAGCGACGAGAACCAGCCAGTGCAGCACCCACAATCAATCGGTTCGCAGAGGCAACCTGGAGGATTGAGCTGCTCGGCAAGGTATTAGTCGGCGCATCCCTCAAAATGCGAAGAGTCGTACGGAGACCGGACATAACCAACCTGTGAAAAACGGCGGTGCTTGCCAGCAGGTGTCCTCATGACTGAGTGAAAACTGTAGCTCAGGATGACCGAGGACGGTCCAAAGAAAAGTATAGGGGAGATAATACGCCTCAAGCGATTTTGCGCTTGTTATCACGTCTTCGACAGGGTCTTCGAACTACAGTGTTTGCCCCTTGGGTCTCCTACTACTCCTTACTCGGTGTCGTCTTAGCACTACGACTACCACCAACTGGGATGTCCACGCCTTCGAAAGCCTACGCCGAGGCCTTATTCAAGGGCATATCCTCTAAAGAACCAACTCACTGGCAGGTTTGCTTGTTACTCCTCCTGTTTTTACATGTCGACGACTGCTTCTACGACGACCCACTAACAGTATCTCAGTCCTGAGCAGGTAGGCCTACCCTTCGATGCATCCGACCTCTCTATCCGATAGTCCGGTCCGATTCCACTTCCCGTCTCCGGTTCTAGCCCCTCCCCTGACTCATACCTATCCGTCGGCGACCGTATCACAAGACTTCGTTGACTTGTTTGTATCGATTTACTGCACTGCTTTAGCTAATTATTCCTCACACCTATATAAGCCTGTACTCTACGTACCTCTACTCCAGTTTTCTTATTGCTTAGGCGTAAAGGTCTTCGTAGTAGAGGCTCCTGGGACATTTGTTGTCACAGAAGAGAACAGCAGAATCCAAAGAGTTTTAAAGAGTTTCCCAAGTTTTTCTAAAGTTTCTAAGAAGTCAAGTTTGCCAAGTTTCTTTTCCTTTCAAAGAAGTTCAAGTTTTGTTTCCAAAGAGTTACCCAAGTCGAGCACAGAGCTCAAAGCGATCACTGGATCACCCCAAAAGATTACCTACCTCTTTATAAACTTTTATCCCCCATCCCCTACTCGTTTGTTTGCATCGTCGAGCTTGGCTTTGCCGCTCCGATCCCCCTTTCCGTCGTCGCAGCGTTACTGTCTTCGACTCGAGCGCCGTATCGTTTCCAGTGTCCTCTGTGTGCCCTAGTAGCAGAGTTCCACCCCTCTCACAACAAAAGAACTCGCAAGTTGAGTTGTTGGTTAGGTTTGGTTTGAGAGTATTTCTCGCCGCCGAGCTACACTCAGCGTCTCACCGGGGAGTCCTTAGGCTTCGAAGTCTTCTTCTTGCCCGACGCAGGAGTCGACTTCTTAGACCCAGACGCACGAGACCTCTTAGCTGGAGGCTCGGGAGTAGGTCGCTCATCGTCCTCTTCCCCCTCAGCGTCATCGTCAGCGTCATCTAATAAAGAAAAAGGTAGTTAGAAAAGAAGTATAAAGAAAGAACAGATGGACGTACCTTGACCACCAGCGTTGGACGGTCCAGCCTCTGGCTCAGCAGGAGGAGCCAAAGAGTTGGCATAAGTCAACCTAGCCCAGGTCTGGATCTCCTCGAGAACACGGTCTCGATCGGAATCGACCTCAACGAACTGGTACTCGCCGGTTTGGGGATCAATGAAGAACTTCTGGCGGATAGAGTTCTTCAAGGTCGGCCACAAAAAGAGAGATGCGAGAGCTTCGGCCTGCTTCTCGGTGATTTTGTTTTCGGGATCGGCGTTGTTCAGATGAGCAAAAACAACGGTCGGATCAGGACAAGAGCTCCGGAAGACCTCAATCTGTCGCTCGAGGTCGTCCTCGAGGTTGTCAATAGTCAGGTGCAGGAGCCGACGCTGCTCGATCAGATTGGCATGCTGGGTGAGGCCAGAAGCAATGCGGAAGGCCCTCTCCTGGAAATCTATAACAAGGATTAGAGATTGGAGTTATAAATAAGACAAAAGAGAAGGACTCACTCATTTTGCTGTCCGAGGAGAAAGAGCTCATCGAGTCCTTCAGGGACAACAAGTTGTCCAAGCTGATGGAATGGGAGCAAACCTTGGAGCCTTGTCGGCAGGGTCCACACTTGTTATTGACATAGTCCCCTTCGGACGCAAGAGTTTTGCCATGGAAAGTTCCTCCGCACTTGCAATCCTTCATGGAGAGGGAACAGGACACGCAGGGACGATGAGCAAACTAAAAATGAAAGAAGCAATTCAATAATAAAGAAAAATGCAGTAACGATATCGATACTCACGGGCTGAAGGTGCTGGTTGGAGCGCATGATGGTGTCGATATTGAGCTTAAATGGAGCACCATAATCGGTGCGAGGAACGAAGAAGGGAGGTTTTGCTGACGATATAGGAAATAGTTAGCGATATCGTCAGATCACAAAAGAAAAACACAACGTACCCTCCTTTTGAAACACATAATAAGGCGTTAGCTTGTCTTTACGAGCATCGCCGTACTTCTATAAAGAAGAAAAGTGATTAATAAAGGGAAAAGGCATAACAAAAGAAGGAGACGCACCAGGGGTTCACCAAAAGATTTGGGGTCGACCTCATGGAGAGGCTTCACATGTTCAAAAACAGTGTCCAGGAGCTTGCGAACGTCATCCTTTGACGCCTTTTTGAGGATATCGGAAAGCTCAACGGTAGGGTCTTTGGTGACCTCCGGAGCTGGTGATGGCAGAAAGAGCGGTTCAAGACCCCGCCCTTTGCCTTTTTTGGTTGTCGAGGTTGCAAGGTCGTCCTCGACTGCCTGAGTATCTCGCTTTCGCTTCAAAGCTGACCTTTCGGATGAGGCAGGTACAGCAGCTGGGAGACGAGACGACGTTTTCGGCGCGGATTTCTTCTGTGTTAAACGAAAACTTTATTAGCAAACAAATTAAATACCTAAAATGAAGGAAAACCACATACTGGAGAAGAAGAACTTGCTGCAGGAGGATCAATGTCCATGTCTTGAGCAGCAGTGGTGTCGATATTGGAAGAAGCGGAGGGGCCAGTCTCCTTTCGATTGCCGGATTTGGGCTTGTTGGGTTTGGCCGTTGTTTGAGGTTTGCCGGGACTTGCCGTTGCAGAAACGGTAGTCGCAGCCTGAGGCACGGAACCTGTCGGTAACAAAGGGCCTACTTGTCCAAACGTTTCCTCTTCAGCGGAACTCTGAATGGGTTCCCGGCGTCGAAGGAACTATATTGTTTAGTACCAATATCGACAAATAATAGGGAAAATCAAGAAAGAAGTACTTACGGATGATGGAGTTGCTTCGTGCGGGACAGCGTCGAGCACGGAGGTGTCAAAATCAAAAGCCTGTGTAAAGTGGAAGTCAGTTAAATAATAGGGAAAGGCAATGGAGTTGAGCAACTCACCTCTACCGAGGTCATCTTATCGCGATCCTCGGCAGAAAGGACCCAATTCATAGCAAGGCTGTTGCGGAGTCGAGTCTCGTCTCGATAGATCCAGATCACGAGTTCCGAGAGCGTCCAGAGGAACCCAGTGAACCAGAGAGGGTATCTGTCGGCGTGTGTCGGTAGCGATTGAGTCAAGATGGCCTATCAAGATCGACTCCATAAGTACAGAGCAAAACGAATAAGGACTAGGGTACTTACAAGTTGTGGGGCCCAGGAGTTTAGCTGTTTAACCAGCGTAACCGATAGAGAGGGCTGCGGTCCTTTAACGATGAAGACTTGATAGTGCTCCAGGAGCTCGGTCCGGATCTCCTCGAAGAAGTGCACAACTGGACGAGGATGGAAGTGTTGAACGTCGTCCTTATCAAGTTTGCCGAGCCAGCTTTTGGAGACCTGGGGGTTGAATCCTGCTTGTAGGGACATGTTGTGGAGAGAGATAGTACAAAGACGGTGAGGGAAAGGAAGAAAGAAATTTGAAGTCCCTACGACTTCACAGAAATCTTTATAAGGCCGTGAAATGGAGAGATTCAACATAGATTCAAGATCACGTGTTGAATTCAACTTGGAAAAGGGCTT
This sequence comes from Dendrothele bispora CBS 962.96, assembly GCA_004369135.1. Classification (NCBI taxonomy): domain Eukaryota; kingdom Fungi; phylum Basidiomycota; class Agaricomycetes; order Agaricales; genus Dendrothele; species Dendrothele bispora. Next base: position 12,938 of record ML180271.1, on the reverse strand, counting down.
GAAATTTCGTTGAAGTTGCACATATGTCGTAACTTTCGGATCTTGTGTGAAGCAAATAAGGTTTCGGTGAACTCACGCTTTGCGATATCGGAGCGATTCGGACGATTTCGGGATCCTATAGACATAGAGTTACGATAGAGCCAAAGCAGTGGTTCTGGGTCATGTACAAGGGCGTTGATGGTGCAAAATAAGGAAAAACTTACTATATTGAGCCCAGAAAGGCGATTCCCGTTGTTTTTGAAGTGTTGTGGGTGTTATACCTTGCTGAGAGTTGACCGGGGACGGTCAAGATCTTTAGTTTGGGGGAGATAATACGCCGTGCGAAAATTCTCGCATTTTAAGTATCAATATTGCGACTACGAGTGCCGATATTGTATCTTATAAGGGGAATATAAGGACTGTAGTGAGCCCTGAGCTGTCAGTCAAAGTGCGATATAGCTACTAAAGCTAGATATGGTGAAATGACATCGGATTATTATTGATTCAATGTTATTATGGCCTATGCTAGTCTCGAGATTGTAAAAACCTTCGATAATGACTTGGGACTGATGTTGGTAACTACCGATATCGGGAGGAACAGCATATCGGACGCTCGACTTGTATATATTGTCACGATCCTAAGGGAAGGGGAAATGTTATGAACGGGAATCGAACCTTCGGCTTGATGCCGAGTTGCCACAAAGTGCGCCACATAGCGAGCTACTTAATGATCACAGACTACGTCTGGGTTAGGAGTAACCATGCAAATAGTGATCGATGGAAATCTAGAAGGACCGATCGTGGAGGTGTATAATAACCGCCTACCCATGTAAAACATCCACTAGATTGGCAATGATTGACGACATAAAGGGTACAACGGAGTTGCCACCTTGATCGAGGGGTAAAAGCTGTAAGTATTGGAGTCTAGAATGGATCGACGTCTTACTGATACACTGCGGGGATCGAGAATAACATATCTCGGACGCGAAGCTGTAGAACGGGTGACCGTAAGTTCCGATATCGTGACCCAAAGAATCAAATGTGAAGAACGGTTGAACGGTTGCGATCGAGTAAGATCGACTACTACGTAGAGAACGAATATTCTGAAACAATGTAGTATTATACACGGACCGAGTACTATATCGAGTAGGACTATACCCAGTGTTGGTACTAGCGCACGGACAAGGACATTTAAATAGTTTCTTTTATTATATTTTGTCGGACTCTCAAGTTTAATAGTTTCTTATTTACAGTAGTATAAATAGGGTTCAGGATTGGCGTAGAAAAGGCAGATTAGTACTGTGGACAACGCGGCTGTGATATAGGTCTCTCTACGGATATAAAGGATCCGGCTTGACCATACCAGTTGTAGTTCCAAGAACGTCTAAACCTTAAAATCGCATTCAAAGTCTGTTACCTTCGGGTTCAGCACCCTATATTGATTGGACATATTGTGTTATTTAACCTTTGATTGACTTGTTTGTTATTGGAACTTTGCCATTGTGATCTTGTTATTTGACCATTTGTTTGATCCATATTGTTGCCATTGAACTTGAACTATTGACCCATTGACTGCCTATATTTGAACCCACATCCCCACACTCGAAACTTTGAACTTACACTACCTATATCGCTACAAAGACCTTGAAGGGTTCTGTCCTTTCAACTCGCACATACAAAACTTGCTAGATCGTATACCTATACAGACTCACTTTTGTGGTGTTTGTTGTTGGTGTTTGTCTAGTCCCACACAGCAGATTACCGTGTGAATATAACAGACGCGTTCACTCAAAAACTTGCGTTGATAATGTTAACTAATCAAAGTACTTAGTTAACGATCGGCCATCACCACTATAATTGGGCGTGGCCGTCGCGCGGCGGGAACAAACTGGACATTCAAGGGGAACACATGTCGCACGCCCCTACTAAGGTAGAACAACCGACACACAGAATAGACATTCATCACAGTAAATAAAAAGTAGCCTCAAGGTAAGGTAACTATCAGGAAAGAAACGAAACAATTGCAATATTCAAGTCGCAGACAGGTCCCATGTAAAACCCCCACTGAGTGGGTTGAGGTCTGCAGGCCAAGACATCCCGTATTCGAACCGCATGCACAATCCATCGCCCCACGACCTCACGCCAACGTAACGACGGGGCATTCGGTCAGCGAGTGCGATAGGAACGAAATCATCCAAACACTCGCCCCCAATTACATGACCACCACGTGTCATGACAACGGTGAAAGTCTGGCGATTAAGAGTCATGAGAGGGTAGGCGACCACCAGCGTAGAACCAGTCAAACACGTCGACAAAGCCGTCTCCGGCGCCTTCGCGAGCACATCAAGCACACGAGGACCTTGAACGTACACTATGTTGACTGTACCACCCTGCCAATGAAATGCATAGTGAGCAAGGATAAGCATGGACGACCCATTATATCCACATACCGATGGAGAACGAAATTGTTGTAAGGAATCTATGCCGTTTACTGAATCACCCCCCTTTTTATCTGCAAACAACTTCCATCTGAAACGACGAACCCATTTGCGCTTTTCCTCAATAGGACAGTAAATGACAAGCTCCTTAGAGGGGTCCCAAGACAGCAAGCCCAGCATCGCCAGTGGAAGAGCACCGACAACGACAGCATTCGTCTCGGTGAGAAGTGTGAAAAACGGCGGGACACGCTCCTCCGGCATGTATGCCAGGAGGCGGGTATGCATGAGATGACAAAAGCAATTGCGAACTGCCATTTGGACGTATCGATTAGTGAATGCAATACTGATCCAGGTCTTGAACGGCAGAAGCATCAGGACGTTGAGGAACAAAGAGGGGTCATCACAGATACGAAGGAGGGACATTATCATTACAACCACAGGTAGACAACTATTTAACCCCTACAAGAGACACACGTGCAAAGGATGGTCAACCCCCAACCGTCTTCATCGTACTGAACACCATTCCCGTCAGACCAACATAATGAGAACGATCGATTGTCGGACCATGATCGCGGTTTAGCGAGACACCCGAACTTCGATTCTACAAAGGCCCCGTCATATCGGAAACCCCGCAGGCAATCCCAACCAACTCGGAAGCCATTCTCGTTGTCTTGCAAAGCAAACGTGACTTTGTTGAATGTAAGAGAGGGGTATCCACAGAAGACACCAGACGGACAGACGAAGTTAACGAGCGCAGTCTCTGGACCCTTAGGAACAAATTCCACAGCTGATCTCGATTTCACGAAAGTCAGGGTGATTAAGGTGTTCTGCAATGAATTCAGCCAAAGGAACACAACAGAGGCATAAAGCACCGTACCTTACAAGTCACAAACCAAATCATCCTCAGGTTGCTGCTTCCAGACCTCCCACAACGTATCCAACCTAACCTTCCTGCTACTATTGTCCATGTGAAAATCGATTCTAGAGGGGCAACCAGGTGCAAGGCAGACAACGGGTTGAGAGACTGCAAGCGGAGTACTGCGAGAGCGACAGCGCCAATAGCAACGGTTTCGGTAGCATCCATCTGTTGCATCAGAGAAGACACATCCGAACGATTTGCACACCAAAACACCAACAGGTCGCGGAAGTCCATCAACAGGAGAGCTCCGCACGCCGTCTGCATAGTTGAACATGTAGCATACCACGCAAGGAAGTCAAAGAAGTCACCGTGAGCAACAATCAAGCGGAAAAGCTCTGGACAAAAGAGAACGGAATGAGCGAGCCCAGCAGAGTACATTAGAGGGTCCAAAAACAGCCAACGCAATATTTAAAGGAACAGAGGCAAGGAGCCCGACCACCGTAATAACTAACACACAGATCGAAACAGATCACTTCAGTCAAGATCGAATAAAATCCGGAAAAGATTAGGGGATGAAACCTCACTAAAACTCCAGAATACGACTGCACCCTATACGCGTCAAGTAACTTCAAACGTTCAAAGATCCACCTCCTGTCATATTGACCGTCCAGAGAGACGCACCAAACACAGTCTATCGACATCGGGAAGAGCTGACGGTAGGGGCAGAACGATGAGCCATTATAAAAGTATCGACCAGGCTGAGACTTGACAAAAGTGATACGTAATGTTCAAAGGGATACCGTGAAGAGTAGAAATAAGGGAACGTAGGAACACGCGAGACTGGTGCGAAAAAATATGAGTTCTGATGGAGGGGAGAAGGATACAGGAAGAGAACGGAACGCAAGATGACGGGGAACAAGAGACAGTCTTAGCATTAGTAAGGTGTACAACGAGTAGGCAAGACTGGTACGTAATCAAGAACAAAAGTGTACAACAAACCTACGGTCCAGTCCACTCAACGGTTCGTTAACAAAGCACATCCAAAAAACAAAAAACCGCAATATGCAACAGTTGTTCGTCTGGATCACAAACACAGCAATAAAGATCATATGCGAACGCATTGTTATCCTGGACGTGACATACAAGAATACAAGGGTATGAAATACGACGATAAAACTATGGAACAGACATAGCAGCAGACAACAACGGAAGACGCAATACACGCATGGCACTCGCGGCCAATCGCTCTAAACAACGATATCAGCACGCAAAAAAAGCAAGTCAAACAGGAATAGCGTACCAACGACCCAGAACTTAAAAGAATTAATCTCTGCACGGCGGATTGGCTTTCCATCACAAAAAACGAATGCACAGATTGCCCGACAACAGGCATGCAACGACAGGGACAGCGAAGAACAATAACGCTTGTAAAGCAAGTTAGATCGTTAAGGGTCCCAACTCATCGTCATCAAAAGATAGCAGATCATAATCCTGAAACAACGAAAATGTCAACTGAGTGAAAGCCTTCCGTACAAAGAACGCACCTCAAGATGAATGAAAGTTGTTGTCAAATCCATACCAGTAGCATCCTGGTACCATGAAAGGGTTTCCTTCGCCATTACCATTGTGTTCTGTTGCAAAGCTTGAAGCCTCGTTTCTTCGTCCCTCACATGTTGTGGAGCATGCTTGTTGATCTGTGAAGGCTTAAATCCACCGATAATGTGGAGCCCACTTGGCTCCTCCAACCCACACTTGATACGCGAGAGCGCCACGTAGACAGCTGCAGTGGTTTTGCAACTCGAGAGGTGCAAATACACAGCTTTGAGTGAACAACTTTGAGAATTATGGATTGTGAATGCGAAGCCTCCAATCAATGGTAACTGCCGGCGACGCCCTCCACAGCGCTTACCGGTAACGCTGTTGGTATAAGTCAAAGGCCCCACTATCGTTGAGATCATTACGACATGCGGGTCGCCATGCCCCGAGTTCGCATTGAAGTAGTTAGGTAAACGCACGTCCGCAGACGTGGCGTACCTCCGAGTTCCTATAGTCGAATACTTGATGCCGACTAACGTACCCCGACTCCCGTTACTGATTCCGAGCTCCACAGCAACATTGTCAACAACAATTACAGGCATACCCACCACCAGACCAAGTCTACCGCTCAAATCCCGAGCATCAGATTTAATCTCTGCCTTCCACGCATCAAGTGCCTCGCGTCCCACCAAATAACGAGTTCTCTTAGGATCTTTCTGCACGACATAATCTTCAGCGTAGTAGATGTGAAATTCCTGTCCAGTCGCCCTAGCAAAAGTCTTTGTCATGTTCCAGTTGTGCGCGTTCCGCACAGAGTTAGTGTATGTCAAAAGTGGGGCTGCATCCTCGGGCTCGTTAACCCAACGAAGAACAGCGTCAGGGGGTATATGAGTTACGCGGAATCTTTGCAACCAGTCGTAGTCGTTGTCCACTCCGACAATAGTGCAGTTACCCCATCTAAGTCTAGATAGAAGTTGGACAAAACGTGGATTACGTTGTCGACAAACTTCATCCAGTATTACGCAGTATTGGATGTCCCTGAACGCCTTGAAGCCTTCCAAGTTCTCCCTCGTCTTCGCATTTTCAGAATTGACACGGGTGTTGTCATGCAGCATTGCGTTGTATTCCCGGTCGTAGAGAGCTTTGGATTTCGGATTGGACAATTGAAATTGGTCCCCTGACAGGATCACGTCAAGGCCAGCGAAAGAGTCACCCGAGCCGGGTAAAGCGAGCTTGAGATGTTTGGAGATCTTGTAAAAGTCCTCGCAACCCAAGAAAAAGAATTCATCAAGGATAAAGGTATGGACACCCTCGAGACGACCAATCATCTTCCTGAGGCTGACTCCCCTAGGGTTGATAAGCTGCTTCCATTCCGTCCTCAGACACAGAAACGAAGCAGCTGTAGATGCACCAATGTTACATGCGGCAATGCCAGTCGGCGCCGTGAAAGCCAGTTCCCCATCAAAGTTGAACTGCTCATACCAAGCCCGTATAGCGTCATAAATGTGAGATTTCCCAGTCCCACCTGGACCCCCAATAATGATTCGGAAAGGATCCATACGTCTAACCCGCATCCTAGCAGTAACACAAAGTAGAAAAGCCAGCGTCTGTTTTCTGTTCAGTGTAAACATCTGGGTCACCGCTATCGCCAGTTGTTGCCAGGGCAGGAGCGCGTTCCAGGGCAGATCATTTCCACCGTTTATGGCACGAAGGCGCTGTCTTGCTAGTTCCATTTCTTCATGTAGAGTCGTCAAACAAGGAGCAAGGGATCGACGTCTCGGCTCAACCACAGAGGTGGAAGAATCTTCATTTACGGAGGCATCCATACGACCTATGATATAATCAGAAAAAAGATCGGAGAAAAACAAAAGCCATACGTTTTTGTTCATCAGTTTTCTGCTGCCTGCACGCCAGCAACCAATCCTGAGCAGCACTAGCAGCAGACCTCCCATTCTCCATATCCAACTCCAAGACCAGGTCATCCCATCTCGGCATTCGAAGAATAGAATCAGGCAGATCGTACATGCCAGCACTTGAAAATAATGACAGAGTCGCGTTCACGTCAAGCATCTTTCTATCAGATATTGCCTCAATGAACTCATTTTCATTGAAATCGAAGGCCAAGTTCCTTCCCGCCCTATCGAAGTCGTCAGGGTCATCCACCATACCTGGTTCTTCTGTGCTGTTGAAGTCGTCATAGGTATTTTCTTCTTCTGCCGAGACGTAGGATAAACGCTCCTTTCGCAACTTCGAATAGTCATCAGCAGCCTTTCGACATTCCCAATATTCATCGAAATGGTCCATCAGAGTTGAGGCGGAAGATGAAACAGACAACATGAAAGAATGAAATGCGATAGACCATGATGTCCCGGCAGGCCTCAAAAGAGAACCAATGTTTCTGCACCAAGGCCGAAACAGACACAGCATTGCAATATGGTAGGAGTTGTTATCTGCACGTTTCGGAATACCGTAACCAATAAGAACAGGGACAGCAGCTTTCCGACGCCTGCGTAACACATGCGTAGAAGCCTGGGGATGACCCTCCAGAAAGTGAAAAACCGATGCATCACCTAAATTCACATTAGCAAGCGTCTGATATTGAGTGCGAACAGAAACCACCTTGGTCAACGTCGCAATCAACGTTCTCATCTTCTTCAGGCTGCCTCCGAGACGATTTAGACGATTTCTTGGTCACACGCTCGTAGTGGACTAGCAGGTCCCAGAGGCAGCAGTCCTTCAGTTCCTTTGGCCTGAACAACATGTCATTGGCTATCGACGAACGAGGAGGTGGCAGCTCCTGGTCGTCCCAAAAGACAAAGTCTTCAGGGTCAACTAGCAAAGGGGAAGAGTCGTTTCCTGCGTCAGCCAAACTTCTGTCAACAGTACTATCACCCGATCTGCAAGGTGACTCGTGTCAGACGTGTTACCATACGAGTGGTCCAAGACTTACCTCTCGGCATCAGATGGAGTCTTTGAAAATGCAGGGAAGACGTCCGGAGCTATCCAGGTCAACGTACGGGACCAGTAGCAATGAACAAAACTTGCATCTGTATAGTGGTTAGGCTTTCCGAGGAGTGAAGCAGCGACCTGTTGAGCTGACAATTCCCGGCGTGCACTAGCGTTGTTCAGCGTCTTGTTTATGAAAGTGCGGCATTTGTCGCCCTGGAGAAGCCTCGGATCCCCAATAGATTTCAATGAAGCTAAGAGTGCACTCGTCATAATAGCAGAATCTAGAGAGTTCTTTGCGGTGTAACTTGCAATGTATATGCTAAGGGCCATGCCAAACGCCCCAGACCCGATAAATTTACCATCCGTGTTGCATCCAAAGCGGCCCGTAACAGCTGGCACATAAGGGACCATGAACGCGTTCGCTCGTTTGATCTCAATTTTCCCATCATCGTCCATGGAGGTGGTTTCTGCAATGGGCTGTGGGTACAAAAACCTGCACAATTTGTCCCGTTGTTCGTTTGATAAACGTTCCACTTTGCGAGAGGTCTTTTTGAAACATGTTTGCCTGTGATCATGTTCCTGAGCAGACGAGTCAAGCACACCCCGTAGGTACTGAGGCCATATCTCCTCAAACGATGGGTCAGTCGGATGGGGGGGGCGACCCATTATGAATTGTCGGGAAACAGATTGATCGGCCGCGGTTGTGTTAGCAGGGAAGTCTGTGTGGAAGAGGGACTCCAACCAGTCGAACATGCATTGCTTGAAAGCAGGGTCCGATTTGCATTTCTCGACAATAGATTTCGGAGAGAGAGCGCCCTCAAGCCATATGAGAAAGTGAATATGCAAGGACCCTCTAGCTTGCGCCTCAACAACGCCGTAAAAATGCTTTACCCTACCAAAGACACCGTGTTTGCCTGGTCGTTTCGTACCAAGAAACTCCCCGATGAACTCGTCCACCATAAGATGAAAGAACTTGGCACCCGCGACAGGGTTAGCAGCCAGCGTTTTCAAGCGATCCGTAGACGTGAACCGCGAGTCGGGGTTATTAAACGGGGCATCAATGTTGATATCCTTCCCCGCAAGAAATGACGTTATAGGGTTGTGACCATCAGCAGGATTCAACGTAAAGAATAACGAAGGCGTTCCAGACGACCGTGAAAGTGCCCGAATCTCCTCTCGCATCACAGAAACATTACCCATGGACCCTTCGATATGTTCATCAACATGTTGGACATGACGCAATAGTTTGACGATTGCCTCCTCCTGCTCGTTTCGACCCTTCATTGGTGTAAATATCTTATTCCTCCTCTTCTCCACTAGGTGGTCCCGGAACCCTTCTAGAGACCTTACGTCAATTTTTTCCATCGCGGTCGTGGCGTCGTTCCACCATGACCTCTGGACGGCCAGACGAGATTTATAAGAGGAACGGCGAAGAAGCAGGATATTGTGCATCACGAAGATAAAGGATAGGTGACGGCAAAAACGGTTGTCGGCAAGCTGCAGACAATGGCGGACCTGCAGAAACAACGGGACAGGTCTGAAGCCATCGGTAGATCGAATGGGGTCCTCAAATACGCCGATTCCATAAGGGAACAAGGTTGGCCACAACCATGCGTAGACATGTGGATGTTCGCGTGGATTGATAGTATCCACTGATGTAGAGGTCTTGAGGAACCTCTCGCCGTTCTTAATACGACGAAGAGCGTCAATCTTACGCAAATCGTGGCCCTCGTCGGTATGGTCGATATCGAATGTCCCTGTCCAAAGGGTTAGAGGTAGTAACGAATCAAAGACGAAACTCACCTGACGACAAAACAGGGATGTCACCACTCGACGAAGCACTCCACGTTGCGTCGCCCACACTGTGCCCCGTGTACGAAGTTGACTCATTGAGAACCGCGGTTTCTGGACGCTCAACATGTACATTAAAAGGTGCACGTGCCGACAAATCCTCGTCCGCAGGATAACCTTCAAGAGCGTCCATGTCAATTTCGATGTCGCGGTAAAATCGGTTGTTAGCCTTTAGCCAAATAAGCGCTTCAAGGATCTTCTGCCTACGAACAAGGAATGGCGTGTTCTTGAAAGTCTGAGTGGTGACTGTGTTGTCATTTGAGACAATGATGACAGCGATTTCATCCCTCAGGGTGTCGAACGGACGTGGTAGCCTGTTAGCGATGTTTTTGATTTCGTGTGGATGGATGCATACGTTGCTAGTTGTACCGCGTTGATCTGTAGGCCCAGGTTGCGGAACATGTTCGTTTTCGCTCCTTTTTGGGACTTCACCATGCTCATTCCTGATGCCGAGTTTGCCCCAACACTTGGTCGTATGTGCCTTCGCCACGACCATTTCTTCGGTGAAAGACAGACACTTGAGCACCGGTGGGACGTCACCCAACCAACAACCATTCGCCCAGCTAAGGAGAGGAATCGAAATGAACTTGTTCTTCTTGACATGTCGCCAGCAAGTATGGCAGATGTTGTATTGCCCGTCGACTAACAAATGAGAGGGAAGATCAGGTCGACCAAGTTCTGTCCGGAGTATCTGTGTCTGGTGCTCCAGCAGACTTATATCAACAGCAGAGGGTGCCCGTTTGTGCAGTGCTGTGGCCAGTTCGTTGATATTACAGATAGAACACGGTTCCCTCTTGAGAGCCGCAGATGATGTATTGTCCAGACTCTCACGGACGATCTACCAAAATACAACGAAACGTTAGGCTAAGGTAAATGAACAATTCGTTAACAAAGGACATACCGTTTTCCATAGATCATCCTCGAGCGGCTGTGGCCAGTTCTCGTTCCACCATTCAATATTACCATCAAGATCCTCAGTGCCACGGTTGACCCCAGCTCGCTGTGGCTGATTAGAAGCGTCCGCATTTGACACCTGACCAGGCAGTAAATTGCAAGCTACGGCGTCGACACGCCTGATTGTGCAACTGGAGTCGCAGCTGTGTCGCAGAAGGATGTCGGCAAGAAAATCTTTGTTGATATCGACAGAATCCGGAAAGGGGATTTTGTGTCCACGAAATATGTCTTGCGTGTGCGCCGTGGAATCCTGGAGCAGTACGTGGTGCACAAAGTGACGCAAAATCAATTTCTTGTGCACAGGGTCCTCAATGGAAACCAACTCTGTTCCGATATCAGTGGACAAAAACGAGACATACAATCAAAAAACATACCGGTTTCGGGCGAGGAATGACCATCCTCGACCACGTTTGACGTATCGCCTGAAGAGCCCTGCACGAATGACGATGAAGCATCTGGAAATACTGTATCTTCTGTCTTAAATTTGCAGGACCAGTTGCAGATATGATTTCTAAGTTGTAGACACAAAGATTCCCGGCCCGCTCTCCTAATGTTGTGCTCTACAGCCAATGTGATGATTTCCGAATAAGTCATGTCGTCCAAACGAGCGCACAGGTTCTGAAATATCAGTAACTTCCGTGTGTCATCCTGAACCACCGTGTAAAGATCTGCAAATGATCCTTTAACGAACGTTTGAGACGGAGGAGCTAGCCAATATTACCTTCACCAACTCTTCCCCTGCAAGGACGTTTACGAGGACTAGTAGGCACATCATCGTTGCTTCTTTTGGGCATTATCGGTGAGTCCGTATGAAGAGAAAGGTGAGCCGTTGTACTCACATCTAGCACCCATTGCAAACCCGCACACTGACACAGGGACTCCAAGTCAGACAGGGGGTCAATAGAGAATTGTGTTGTATGTGGTATGCGCGATCATACAAAGATTTCAATCGTTATACTCCCACCAGATGAACGGCAGAAACATCGAGACAGTAAAGGTTGCACGCACAAGCTAGACAATGTACAGATAAGTTGAGAAGCGGTGGTTCCATGACGGGCCAGAATCTGGTACAGTGGTAGAAGGAAAATCGTGTTCGGGTGACAGAGAGCAACAGTCACATGTGCAAGCACAGCCACAGGTAACAAATGTAGACTGTACGGTAATGATGACTATCTACGTAGTGGCCTGGGCCACTTTCGACATCCCCTCGTCCTCATACAAAGAGTACCATGTCAAACCACTGCCCAGAACGCGGATCTTCTCAGCAACGAGTATGGCCTACAATACATCAGTAATGACCTTCAACTTGAATAATTGACAGACACATACGACTTGTTTATCACGCAACTGTTCCACCACGACGTGAAAATCAATGACGACGGAGGCCATTGGCGTAAGCGCCTTGCGTTCGTTGTCCCAGTGGTCATAAAAAGGCAAGCAAGCATGATCGGGGTAAGGTGCTGGGGGAATGACAACGTCCTCGGCTGTCGTAATTAACGCCAACTGAGGAGGGAAACATATAAGGAAGTAAGGGTTGTCATTGTCATCCCGTCCAACAGTGTTGGTAAATATATTGGAGACCGATTCCTAATCGTCAGAGGGTGTCAGTGATGAGCATTAGCAATAAGCAGAAACAAAAAACCAAGTGCATAAGCTCCTTGTAAACGTCGATGAATGTAGATGTGTTGTTCGCAATAGGGGCAATCTCCAAGATATACCACGAAGGAATACTAGAGTCCTAGAATCGAGTTCAATGATGGATATATGTATTGGATCAAAAAAGGACTTACAGAACGATGGTTATCGTCAAACGTCCACATCTCGCGAACTGAACCGTATACACTGAACGAATACATGGGTAGATGATGATTGACCGACCACCATAAACAACAACGAGAATATAAGGGTGTTGCATAGAGTGATCGGAGAAAGGAGCTGTACCAGTGTTTAGAAAGGGTCGGTAGATGTCGCCCAAAAAAAAAAATGCGGGTCAGACTCCGCACTAGAGTTTTAACGGGCATATGTGTTTAGAAAGTTTTACATTGATCAAGTAGAAGAAGTTTATCCGCAATATATTCCTTAGTACATAGGAGTAGGTAAACGATCAACATGAAAACGCTAGTGATTCACAGACAGGAGGGAGTGGATGAGTAACTAGAGATTGGTAGCAATAAATCAATAGGCAAGACGGAAAAGAGAGTAATCAAGGTCGGAAAGGGAGCAAGGGATGCCAAATGGGACTAACGGTCCAAATGCAAACAACCGTCTATGGTGCAAGTAGTTCCCTTTCGCCATAGGAAGTCTCCCAAGTAAGGCAGTGGATAGTCATGTTCGAGAACAGGAAACCCCCATGGAAAAGAAACCACACCGTG
>ML180269.1:0-20757 GCA_004369135.1 Dendrothele bispora CBS 962.96 | reverse complement strand
GTGAAGGGAATTTTGAGAGCAACGACCCTGGCTCGGAGGACGACGACAATTTGTTACGGGACTCTGGACTCGTCCGTATTCCTGGTTGCTTGGGGGAACATGCAAACGGTGCAGAGAGCGTAGAAAACTGGCTACGTCACCGTACCCGAACAGCTTTCTGTTACCCTCCTCAGCTAATGGGACCCGACCTTATCTTCGTCCTGAAGCTGACGCAGCTTCATGAACCTCAAGCAAGTTATATCTGGGTAGCGGTACAGGCGAAATTTTGTCGTGCAGATAAAAATCTGAATTTGAAGGGGAAAGAGCTGAAAAGTGCGATCAGGTCCGTTACACCCGATCGCTTTTTCATGAACGAGGTAAGACAGATTTTCTATTCAGTGGTTTTAGGCTTGTTTGTTTCTCATCGTATCGTTCTAGAATGACAAGGAAGACTACCAAGAACGGGAGAAATTATCAGACCAGAAGACCAACCGAGAACATCTCGAATTTCGCAACCGCGTTCGAAGCGCAATGAAGGACCTCAAACATCGGGAGCATGCAGCAGGGCCTTGCAGCGTCCTACGTGTAGTGGCATCTTTTCCACAAAACACAAACTTCTCTCTAGTTCCGGAAGGGCAGATCTCAGTGGACCAAACCCCACTGGCATCCTTGAACCGAGACTACTTAATGACCCGTCTGCAGCACATCAGCCCGACAAAGTACCTGGCTAGGAAGGATGAAGAGGATACCAAGGCCCGACGTAGCAGCCCGAAAACCACTATTCCTGGAGTAAAAGCAGTCACTATAGAACGAATACAGAGGATTGAGCCTTGGACAGGACAAAGGTCCGAATCAGACATCAGGGCCGCGAATTTGAAAGACCTCCAAGACCAGATCGACTACATTCGCATTTTTAAAGGAGGGAAGTGGCTTCCACCTGCTGTCTGGCGTATTGATGGCAGAGAGTACAAAGATACTCTCATCGAGTTTGTCTATGGTTGGCTTCGTGGAAGGTTCACTACAAAGGGTGATGATCAAGATGGACAGGTCATTATAGATCGGGAAGAGATGATTAGGAAACTCGTGAAGCGGGGTAAAGAAGACGATCAAGAATATGAAGACCATGTACTTGCACTGTCAGATCATATTGGTGAGCAGGGTGGAGAGGATATAATCGCGGCAGTTTATTCGGGTACGAAGGATGTGGAGATGGAAGACGTAAGGTCAGAAGAGACGACACAGGACCAGGAAATGGAAGATGTAACTAGAGGAGCGACCGACCGACGAAGAAATCTGAAGAGAAAGAAGAGATCATCTTCAAACTAGAAAACAGCGGGATATTATATTTTAACTTTTAATCAGTTATGTTCAAGTACTTACCTTAGGCAGCCTATAATAGTCCAATGCTGGAAATTGGAAAATGACAAGACAAAATGGTTTTCCGGAGTTCCCAGAGTGAGATATTTTAGCTAGACGTGCCTCCAAAACATTTTTACCTTTGAAGCTTCCAAGTTCGTGCATAATGATAGGTGGATGCTGGGACCTTTCATCTGTAGTAGGTACTTCGACGAGTTGGTCTATGTGCTGAACGACAGAAGGTCTCCTTCAGGATTACGGGCGCACCATTTTTGATATGATATTTCACCATGGACAACCTTTTGTAGTCGCGCTTCACGCCAAACTTTATCCAAAGTATTTCAACCCGAGAAAGCCAAGGAGAAAGTCCAGGAATGAAACTCCAAGAATGAGGAGGAAGGCGGAGAAGTGCTATACACGTGTGCGGATTTAAGTGTTGAGTTGAACCCAGCAAAGGTGCCAACGTACGATGTTTAGCAAGCTTTTCGAATTCCAGTTTTTTGTGCGCAGCTGCGTGTAAAGCTCTTCTTCTTTCTATTGCGAAGTAACGTATTTCGAGTTGGGGACTTGGGATTGAGATATTTTCGCGTAGCCTTTACAAAAAGAACACAACAGAGTGGCGGCATCCTCGGGTTTATGAAGGGGTATGGATTTGCTTCGTCGACAAGCACTTCCATGCCTTCCTCTGAGTAAGGGAGCAGAGACCTCAGGCAAAGAGATGGACAACGTGTACACGTAATCATCAAACACTGTTACCGGGCCGGGGAAGTCAATGCCTTCTGAATCAAGCAAGACCACTGTAACATCGGTGACAGACCCGGGCTTAAAGACGGTCACGATTGGAATTTCCTACTCATAACCGATGAAGTGAAGTGGGCCGCCGCAAGCGTGGCAAGCTTGAAGTACGAGGCCTGGAATGGGTTAATCAACTGTCACTAGGCCGAGGAAGTCAGACTCGTCGTCGGTCCTGGTTCGAGGCTTCTGATCCAGGACCACACGCACTCGGGTGTGTAAGAAGCTGGAGTTTACGATGCGATTGGTAATAAAGTTCTTGACAAACAAGACCACATCGGTGACCGACCGAGGCGAAAAGTTGCGATTCAGTCGGCCTCGTAACCGCTATCCAAGAGGTAATATTACCTCCTCGAATTCAGGTCAGCCTGCATATAATCTAGATTTTGACCTTTTATTTTTAACCTCCGTGTTCATTTCAGCGAACTGTTGACTTCGTCTTCTGTTTAACAATGCAAGGATGTTCGCTGGGTCAACTTCATCGCACTTAGCATCGCAATCACCCTAGATCAAGCCCAGGGTTTGACCGAAATCTTCACGGTTTCAGATTCAGCTCCGTGGTGCCAAAAAACCGCAGAACTCGTGGTCCGCAAGACTGCACATTCCTTTTGACTATTTAACTATACTGGTGAGGATTGTTGGAAGCTTCTCAGCCCAGCCGCCTCAAGACAAGTGATTCAAGTCTCATGAGATACCGTTCTCCATCTGTCGACCTGAGCAATAGGCTTGTACTCAAACTGCAGGTCGAAAAACATATTCGATTGGCTTTGCGTCGAATTGACGAATTTGTCCGAGAGAATATTGGTCCGTTTGGCATTGACAATCTACTCGGATCGGAAGAGCTCTTTGTGGTGAGTCATTGGTTTGCATATGGAGCAAGCGAGTTTCGATTCTCTGGTAGGTCCAACTCTGATGATAGTCTGTCTATCCTTCGGAAGGGTCTCAGGGATTTATTTATGCTGGTACTTTGTGTCTCTGCATGTTCGAGCAGGAATGCCAACGGTATGTACTCATTTCAACAGCAAAAAATTTTAGAAATTCGCTCCGTACCTTCTCTTATTGGAGATACCTACAGTAAATTTTACTAATCCTTTGGAACAGGGAGCATGTCTGAAATCGCCAAGGCCTCGTGCCATCAACAAACCAGAACCAGCTTCGTAGTCTACAAAATCCTGGAAAACGAAATTCAAATAGTATCTCGTCGGATAGATCCCCGACTAGGAGTTGTGCTAAGGAAATAGTTATCTCTGGCATGATGCGAGTGTACCTAAGTCCTATCAGCCAAGATAGTAGGGTCCAAAGATATAAATTCTTATCAAGAAATGGCCATGGGTGGTGAAAAGGAAGAGGATACTTACTCTCTATCACTCAATATCTGTCGCTTCGAGAAAGTGTGTATCCCCTGGTAGAATCACTTCTACATGTTGCAGTGGTTTTCATACAGATTTAACAACGGGAGAGGACTACAACAGATCAACATAAGTTGAGAGCACAAAACTTCAAGTGGCAGTAAATCGTCACTAGCGTTATGCCAAAAGGATGTATGTTACAGAGCTTGGAAAAGATTAGACATTTCTCAAGGAATTCGTGTCGACGGGGACACGACAAGTTGTCAAGGCAGAGTCATTTGGTAATTGTAATACAAATAGTGGCGTGGGTCACGGAGATATTCCGGCCGGCGTAAAGTTCCCATAGCTCCCATGGACCATGGTCTCCAAAACTCCTCCTTCGTCGGAATCGAGGACCTCCGACCACTGACGCGAGTAATCTTTCTGTACTTAGGAATAAAGGCTCAAGTATCACCGGGCCCATAGGGCCAGACCTCCACGTTTTCCTGACGATGTCAGACCCTGTGACTCACACTTTCCCGCCACCCCCGCTTCAATTCATCATATCAGGCGGTGAGCTCACTTGTCCCCTCAATAAAATCGTGATCGTAAGGAACTGAAAAAAAAGGATTGTAACATTGATAAGAAGGTACAGCGAATATCGGGACAATCGAGTAATACTGAACCTTGAGGGCGGAATCTAATGGTTTGCTTCTTCGTGGCTCGTTGACCATTTGTGCCCGCGGTCATCACGTTGATTTAATTCTACGAGGGGGGGGTCTCGTCGCATCTCGACTGCCTCTATACAATCGCGGCTGACCATATACTGACTTTCGTAACTTTCCGTCTTTTTCAATCTCTTTTCTTTCTCTCGTCCTTTCCGAACACTCAATAAAACCAATGTCTTTCGTAACTTTCCGTCTTTTTCAATCTCTTTTCAATCTCTCATCCTTTCACTCAATAAAACTAATGTTATTTGCTAACTCCACCTGGTGATTAGCCTACAAAATTGGTATCTAAAAGAAATCTCCACTTAATCGTACAGAAGAGATGGCCGAATGGCTCGAATTTAAGGGTATAAAACTGGGTGCTGGGGCGCTGGTACATGTGTGTACAACAATCCCACCGATTTGGAAGGTTTTTGGCCACAGTGTATAATACTGTAACCTCGCTACGACTGTGTGCTAGAGCATTTACATTGATGCTTCTGTAGGCTTTTCAACGATGAGAACATGTTGTTGCAAATGGTGCAAGTGTGGGCTTCGTGACCATGTATTCGGACCTCATGTCTACACCATTTGTTATAAGTCCTTCAAAACGCCGTGTAAATCGAATGTTCAAAACTTACCGTAATCTATCATGCGATCGTGAAAATGTTGTGTTGCAATTAGGCTCCCGGCAAAGGAGTGGTCCTGCCGCTCTCGTAGCATGGGCTTCCTCATGAACTTTACGGGTGTATTCACGAGTAAAGACACGATCGCACGTTCTACATGGAAATTGCGAGTTTCTCCGTTGACTAACAATTGTGAAATTTTGAGGTGCTTCTGCAACTGAGACCCGATTGTCTTGTACCAATTCTGACGCGCCTGGGGTATGGATATCAGGAGAATCTGTCCTCGAAGAGCCGCCGGTCAACAAGGCTATTACGACTAACTTCTCTGAAGATTGTAGTAGGGCTTACCTGCATCTGAATAATTTCGCCTTTCCTCCATGTTATTCACGTTCCTTGTAGTGGTTGCCGATGGCATAGAGTGGCGCCGGGCAGGAATGCTACCAGTGGAAGGGATACTATCTGGTCCTATTGGATCGGAACCGCTGTCCAATCTCGACTGCGTTCGTAAAGATGATAATAGAGTGTCTAACTCAAGGATATCGCCGTGGCAAGAATTCAGACTCCCCGAATAGCCGCTGTCATTTTCTGTGCGTTGACACGTCAAATTAGATCTCGCACTGGCAATTCGAAGGACCACCGACCTTCACTATACAGCAGCATAGAATTAGCATCTGGGACGGAAGAGGGCCAGACGTCGTGTTCCCAATTGGAGATCGTGGAATTGAAGATTCCTCGTTGCTGTGGCGAAACCTCCGAAGTCGAGACCAGTTCGCTTGATGCTAAGATTACGGAGATTGTCAATCCAGCTGTGTTAAGATCTACTTGAATGTCTAGCTCTGATGGTCGTTTTGGGTATATCAGCGATGAGATGTTTAAGATAAGCGGGTGTACCATACCAGGACTGTTGCTCGTATAGTGACTGAGGGTTGAGCTTCCTGAGTCCTCCACACGAAGAGTAGGACCGGTAACAGTTTGCGTCACTCTGACCACTGCCCCAGGACGCGCACGGAAGGAGATGGAAGCCATACTAGTTGGTCAAAGCCTTCTCAGCGTTGATCTACTTATAAGCGTTTACTACGTTACATTCGTACTTTCCGGAAAAGCCGAAATTGATCCCCCCTCTATGGCAGAGTTTGAAATTCAGTTGAACCTCTGATAGGCAAACTCCCACAGCAGGGACTCTGTTCATTGTAGAGCAGTCATATCATTACATTTTTTTTCACAATGCGAGGCAACGGAAGCATCATTGATATATATTATTATCGAAACTCGCTTTTTATCATGAGAACGAGTTGTCGTGTAGTTATATTCCTATTTTTATCTCAATGTACTATCAAGGAGAGATTTTGATCTACTTTCTTCACTGTCCTTCAAGTTGAATATCAGGCCTGAAAGGCTGTCATCGAATTTGAAGGGAAATGGCAACATTTCTTTAGTTCTCATGGGGTACCAATGCCTTTTGAACCGATTCTTCTTATTCGTATGCAATGGTGTGCAAGGAATTGGAATGGGGATGCGCCAGTTCTGGGTACTCACCTTTGAATTTTGGTCACGTAGGTTTACGTGTGGCTACGCACGTACTTATCGACCCTTGCAATACCGGAATATTCTATAATTACTCAAGAAGCTTCTTCTGGCGGAAGTATTTATCATAAGATTGATTTTCAGCCCCGAGAACTACTCCACTATCTTTTCCTAACCGCTCGGAGCAAGCCGTAATGGGGTTTCCTGGATCTTAGTATATGAAAACAGTACGAAAGATGACATGGAAAACGATAGCCCGAGTTGGAGATAATCATACAGTCCAAAGCATGCCAAGCCCGTGTTGCTGAGGCCCCGATGGCTCCCCGATGTCAAGTGCGGCTGCATCCTTAATGGGTCCCCAATGCCGGTTTCTTCCCCCAAAAATCATCGCAGGGCTAGGCAATCAGTCGGATTGGATTGGTTGAGGTTGAATGTTTTCTTTCAACACATAGTAGTTGGGCCTAGATCCGATCGCAGACTGATGCAACCTGACACTTATTGCGTGTGCCTTCATGACATAATAATATCAGCTCTTCAACCCATTTTTGTCGATGGATTCAGGTCTAATCTCCAAATTCATCAGATCGGCGGTAAAGTACAAATTTGATACTTGACGGGTATCAAAGCTACTCTTGGTTCCCGAGCTAGCGAGGTCGGATCACTGAGGTAATTAGCCTGGCAGGCAGTGCTTATCCGTCAGACTGTGGGCAAGAACGACTAATCCGATCGGGAACATTGTCAGGAAGACTACTAATCCAACAGTAACCTTCACTAACCCGACAATGTTCCCGATCGGAGTAGCCATTCTTGCCCATAGTGTCGGCCAACTTTGTATTTATGCAGTCATATCCGCGAGCCAATTTCGTCTCTGCACATGCCGAGCGTTCCTGAGACGATTGGGCTAACTTCGGACTGGCAGGTTCTGCAACCCTGGAAGTTGAAACAACCTCAAAATTGCGACTCATCTCCCACCAAAATTGACTCATGAGTGGGCCGACTCGGGTTCCCGTGCAGGGCCTAATGAGCATCAGTACTCGAGACTTCGTAAAAATGGACCTCCAGAATTTTGGTCCTGATGTTCGGTATAGAAGAATAAGTAGCTTCTGGAAAACAGGTCAATGCTCATAGAATCTGCTTCCCAAATACTCATTTGTTTCAGGCCAGACGTGGGTTAATTATTTTACTGAACCATTAACTTATCACTGTAGGATATGTGTAGCAAACTGCCATTTCTATCAAAAATAAAAATTTCAGAACATTTCATGGCCGCACTATGATTTGATAGAGAATCACTACGGGCAAGAACGACTTTCCGCAGTGAGGAAATCGTGAGGAAAATTTGAGGAAATTGTGATCGACCAATAGGAACGCTCGATCACAATTTCCTCAAATTTTCCTCACGATTTCCTCACTGCGGAAAGTCGTTCTTGCCCGTAGTGAATTGATCTTCAGAAGAATCAGAACATCGAGTGAACACACTTACCAATGACAGCCGTTCCTGTAAGTAATAGCAATCCGCACACCCGAAATTTTTTGAATGTGTAACCTGTAGGTGTCAGCTCCTATATATGGGGTCACATTTCATTGCGTGCATATCGTCGAGTGATTCCGTGTGGGGTTCCGACACTGAGGGGACCTTCGACGGTGTACGGTAACAGATAACCTTACAACACATTTACCCGCGCGCGTGGCGATTGCTGTAAAGGGATTTACCGTGACTTTGCCATGTGATAATAATCATTTTGTTACGAGTCCTTGCTTATGTTCATCTCTGGAGCTGAATCGCGATACTTACGCTGGAAGTGAATCAATTCAAAATAGCTCTCCGAAAATACCTTGATACATTGGGTGTAAATTCAGAATTTCATGAGGGTAATATTGATAGTGTGGTAGAACTACCTTGAGTAGTCTAGTCTAGTCTCTTTTACCATATTGTCTGAACTTATTTTCTCAAGAATCCGTTCAGCGGAGTTTCAGCCACACTCCATGTAGTCTGCGCACACGGGTTCCCACGGGCTTACCATCCCCAGACTTTCTTCCAACCAAAAGATTGCTGGTTAGGAGCTCGATGTCCCCGATCCGTGAAACTGAGGTGCCATATATATATACACATCGAGACGCACTTCATTCTAACCCAAACTCCTATGGGACTTGAGTTCGCACTTATGAATGATACTAGTTTTTCCAGTCCTCTAGATCTTGGATCGTCATCTTGATTCTTGATTCTCCTTCTCAGGTTATATTGCAGGAGCCAGCGCTCGAAATGATTAAGGTCGATAAAATAAATTCTTCATTTTTACACGCAGCCCGAGACCACCAATGTTCAAATCAGTTGTAGTACTTACGCCGCCATCTGTTATGACGGTACCAACTTCGAAGGTCTTTCGGGAGGGAAATAGAAAAAGAGAGATCAGTGACGTCTCCTGTACGGTCATTCAGCTAAATAAAGGACATGTACCCCTTGAAGCTCTTGTTTGGTCCAAAAAAGCCCCGAGCGTTACATACAAATATTGTTTCTGGCCAAGACAATCGAGCACGAAGAGCGTTCGTACAACATCAGTGACGTCTTCTCCCTTACATAAATCGCAAATGACGACTTTGTCACACCGTGACACATGTATACAATCATTACCACGACACGACTCGCGCTCGACGAACTCGGATGTACAACAATCTTTTGCTATACCAGAAAGCCCAGACTTCAGCTTTTCGTTTTATTTTTAACCTCCACGTCACGCAAACTTAAAAATATGACGGAGAGATTTGATGAACATTGAATATTGATAGGTCGCGAAGAACAGTTACGGCCTGCATAGAAACTGACGTCAAGTGGGGTGCCGGTGGGTACACTAACCGCTATTTTAATTCCATCCTTAATAACACGCAGCCAAGAGGGCTTATAGTCTTTTGTTTCTTACCCTCTACCACCACCACTCTACAAAGTCAATGCCAAACCAGGACGAATCTGCTGCAAGTCCAGGAAAATCAAGGGAAAGAGAGGTCACCGACCCAATAACACGTCGACCTCTGCTCATTCACGACCCTAGCTCTTCAGACCTTGACAAAATTTCCCTAGGGCAACTGGATCCTTCTACTGCTCATCAATCATCTTCAAATAGTCATGATGGAGATAGGTCGTCAATGGAAGACCTCATACGACGAGAGACGAGTCAACCTTGGTGGACTGACCCTGACGACTCTGGTAGACGTTTCAGGACAAGGTTCGCTCTCTTCGCAGGTGCAGCTGCAGGGCTAGGTGGATCTGCAAGTATACTCTTGTCTAGCATGTTGGGAAGACTGTTCAGCGGTGGTGGTGGCCCGAGCGGCTCAGGAGGAGGAGGCAGACTCGTTTGGACAGATTTATTGGTTGGAAGTTTGGGTTGTACAGTCATTGCGTTGGCAACAGCAGGCTTTGCGTTCTACCATGACATCCTCGACTACGTGAGTCAGAAACCGAAAGACGAAGCTCGGGAAAGACCAGAGATCCCGAAGGAGGTGCGTTATTTTTAAATCGTGTCTAGTTTGGAACTCTGATAATAATCATACGTGGCTTAATTTTACTACATATGTACTACAGAAACCTTCTGCCAAGCCCTCTTCACAAATCGACCCCGAATCCGCATTATGGTTCAATTCTTTCTTATCCACTCTATGGCCCATAGTAAACCCTATCCTATTCACCTCACTCTCCGACATGCTCGAAGACGCTCTCCAAGCCTCTTTACCCAAATTCATCCACGGTGTCCGAGTGGCCGACATAGGCCAAGGCAAAGAACCTATACGCATCTTGGGCATCCGCGCGTTGGACGCTTTCGAGCACGGAGTCAAATCTATGGGAGAAGAAAGCCCTTCTGAGAACGACGACAAAGACCCGGAAGTGCTAGACGGGAACTACGTCAACCTAGAACTCGCATTGGCCTATCGCGCTCGGTCGGCCGTTCCTCGTGATGGTAACAATACTCCCAGTGGAAAATCTCATCGAGACCTCAAAACCCAATCCCTAAACATGCATCTCCTCATCGAATTCTATTTATCCGGTCCAGGCATGATCGTCTTCCCCGTCTTTGTCGAAGTCACTGGATTCGTCGGCACCACTCGGACACGTCTCCAATTGACGCCTGACCCACCCTTTTTGAGCGTGTTGACGTTGACGTTCCTCGGTCAACCGAAAGTGACGATTTCGGTGACGCCGTTGGCGAAGAACTTTATGAATATGATGGACATTCCGTTCTTGAATTCTTTCATCCAGAGTTCTATTGACAGTGTGATGAACTCGTATGTGGCTCCGAGGAGTATTACTTTGGATCTCAAGTCGATGTTGACGGGGAAGGAGAAGGTGGACACGGACACGAGTGGAGTGGTGGTAGTTGTTGTGAAGAGTGCCGAAGGGTTCAAGGATGGGGATGCGATCAAGGCTTGGAAAGTGTGGAAGGGAGAGGATGGGGAAAGGGAGAGGAAGGGAGACGTTTATGTCACGGTGGGTTGGGGGAAATGGGGGAAGGTGTTGTGGAAGACTAGGTGAGCCTATCTGCTAACACAAATTCCTCTGTGGACAGGAATTGATTTCTTCTCTGAAGGGTGATACAAGACGAAGGCAATCCCGTTTGGGAAGAGACAGTGACGCTTTTAGTCGGCCCAGCCGAAACGAACGCGAAGGAAAAGATCAAACTCCAGCTATGGGATTCTGGTCTGTCCCTCCTCATCTACGTTTTTTGCTCTCCGTGAAAAATCACTCACAAAAAGCCTTTTTCTTTTTTTATCGTTCTATTTATTCACAGACCGATTCACTGCTCACGACAACCTTGGCTCCGTCGAGGTCTTCCTCGAAGACATAATGCGTTCCAAGGAGACTATCAACACACTCACTACTCGCACCGACCCTTTGTATGGAGAAGACGGCTCGAAGTGGCCCGGAACTCTAACCTGGAGCTGTGGGTACTTTAGAAAGACTGGGCTTGACGAACTAGAGAAATCGTTGGAAAATTCACAACGACGTCAACAACAACAGCACCAGCACCAGCACCAGAAAGAACAGAGTGACGAACAAGCTCACGTCAAACACGACCAAGATGACCAAGACGAAGAACCACCAACGAACCCTGTTTCCGAGCTCAAATCCAGCATGGACCAAATCGTCTCCGACATACACGATTCACCGTCCCACTCCGAGGAGTCGAAAGAGAGCATCTCGAAAACGCGAAAAGACAAGGAACGAGAAGCGATAGACGATTTGATCGCTGGATCACCTCCCTGTGATGAATGGCCTTCGGGGATTTTGAGCGTGAGGGTGTCGCAAATCAGTGGGGTGGAGGTGCAGAAGACGAGAGGGAGGACGGCGAATGAGGAGTTGAAGTCTGGGGAGACGGATGTAGGGAAAGGAGAGGAGGAGGGAGATGCGCCGAGTCCGTATTGTATGATTGTGATTAATCATCAGAGTGTGTATAGGACGAGGACGAAGATGAAGGAGAGGGATCCTTATGTGAGTTCTTTTTCTAGCTCTATTTTCTCTTGTAAAGAAGTCAAAGCGTGTAACTAACTGACCACTCTTTCCAACCCAGTATGATGCCGGTACCGAACGCTTCATCCCCTCCTGGCTCACATCCATGGTCATGATCGCTGTCCGGGACTATCGTCAATACGAGTCCCACCCTCTCATCGGCGTCGTCTTTTTACCCCTCAGACAACTCTTCCTCTCGCGCCAAAGGTCCCAGATCACAGACACCTTCCCTTTACAGGGAGGAATTGGATGTGGAAGATTGAAGTTTGAAATCGTGTTTAGGAGTTTGAGGATCCCAAGGGACGCGTTTACTAGCCATGGTACAGGAGGAGGAGGAGCGTTAGGACAAGCCCCGGTACCTGGATTGTTTGGTTGGGATATGGGAACGTTGGAGGTTTATCCCGAGACGATTAGGTTCAAACCAGATTCTGGACAAGATTCAGCAGCGGTTGGTTTGGAAGGATGTAAGATCGTGTTGAGGACGTTGTACGGTAAAGGGAAAGTCATCCCTAACCCCGACTCGAGTTCCTCGCAATGGACGACGAAACGAGCCGCTGCTGCTGCTACTGCTACTGCGAAGACACGAGGGACGAACGATGGGAAACCTAAACCTCCGACGCCTTTGAGATTGGCGGTGTTGAAGAGGTTCTCGAGTTGCGTGCTTGTGCAGTTTAAGAAGCATCATCACGTGCTTGGGCATAAGACCGAAGCGTTTGGGACGCTTTGGTTGAGAGATGTACCGGATGATGGAGGGAACGTTGGGAGCCATGAGACGGACTCGGATGACGACGGGGAAGGACAGGGACAAGAGGTAGTGTTGGAGATATGGGAAAAGAACGAAGATGCGATGGCTTGGGCTAGGTTTAATTATAATCGACATGGGGTTGCGGAAGTTCGTGGATCTGTGTTGAACGAGGGCGGACAGGAGCAACACCGCGGTGATGATGACGATGATGGAAAAGGAAAAAGACCAGGAGGGCCCAATCCGACCAAGTTGGGAGAGTTGAGGATGAGAGTCCGGTTCTGGCCTGGGTTGAGTGGGTACCATCATCATTTAGCGAAGAGGGAGAAGAGTCTTGGGGAGGTGATGGAAATGTTGGATTGTGCGGAGAATTCGAAGGATGAGATTAGGGCGGACTTGGGGTTGAGGTTTGACGGAGGTGATGAGGATGCGGACAGCTCTAGCTCGAGTTCTAGTTCTAGTTCTTCGGACGAGGAGGGAGAAGACGGAAGCGGTGAGGGTGAAGAGGGTGAAGAAGGTTCTAAAAAGGGGCGAATTGGAAGTGTTGGTTCGAACGTGAGTGGGTTGAAGGAAGCGGCCAAGGATTATAAAGCGAGGAAGGGAGAGTTGCACAGGAAACATCGTGGACTAATGCAATGGGGGTTCGCTAGGAAACTGGCTTGGGTAGGTCATGAGGCGGAGGACAAGTCGAATGAGATTAAGGGGAAGATCGTAGGGAGGATGAAACACGAGAATGGGAATGGGTTAGCTGGGGGAATTGAGAAGGAGGCTTGATGAACTGTATTTTTCTTTCTGATTTTCCAACGTATCGCATGGACTGATCTAACATTCGCATTTATGTATGTACTCTCGATTTTTTCGTTAGGACTCTCTGGACACATCTGAATACTAGCTACGTCAGCGTAAGACAGCACAGGACTTATCTGACCACCAATATCATTTGAGCTGATGGTCGTCTAGACCAGTCTGAGTAGGATGCGAACGCTTCTTGTCAGAGGCAATCCTGTTTGCCTTGACAAGTTAGATGCCCACGGCGCACCTTGGTGCTGGTGCAGTTGCGTGGACTCCCAGCTGTATCCCTAATGGGTCCTTGAGCTGGTTTATCCTATCCTCTGAGCTCTTTGTCCAGAACTACTCGGCTTCCAGATGTTATACCGATTCGACACCATCCCCCGGGGTTTGTCGCTTGATTGACAGCGCTAGCGAATGAACAGCAGCTACAGGAGATCTGTCACCCCATATTGTACATCACAACCCCAACGAATGACATTTCGGTTCTTGATCGGGGACTTATCCCAAAAGTGCAGCAATGTTCCACAAATGTGGAACCTACAATCATTGTACACTGGACCAGGACCGAACCTGAGCAAAATTTTTAATGGAGGAGTGCGAAAAGAGTTATGACTCAGGCTGATACCCACAATATTGTGCAGATCTTAACTTCAGATCTAGACCTCTGTTCTCGAAGAGAGAGCAAAACAGGAAGTTGTTTATAAGTTGTGTAAGTAGAAAGACAAACGACCGCCGTGGGCTCCAGTCCTGTTGTATTCTTTTGCAGACGTAGTTCACTGGGCTTAAAGCTTTAGAATTTTACAGGAAATCCTACTTTTTTTTCGTGACGTGCGCTACATAAGTATAAGAAATATCCTATTATCAGCTAGCAACATATCGTGACAACAAATGCCAAGCAAATATCTACGCCACATACATGTCTGACACGGCTTTTTTGAAATGTCAGATTCTGTCGAAAAAAAAAAGAGTGATTCTCATTTCCTGTAAAAGCTTAGCGCTTAGCGCTTAAAGCTTAACTAGCTTAACTACTTAATTGTACATAATACTGCTCTGCTATTAGACCGTGCAACAGGGAAAAATGGCCGTTGCGGATGCAGTCTATTCCGACATTTTCCGATGCGTGGGAACCGGTATACGCTTCGTCTCCCAAACCAACATGAGCAACGGCATCGATGTTTTTGTAAATAGTTCAAATATCTGTATCCAAGCCTGTACCTTCATCATCGCTGGTTCTGAGAAGAAAACAATTTTTCAGGAAAACAAGATATTCCACAGGAGACAGGTATTTCTCTTCGATAAATTACGATATCTGATAAGAACATTAACAGGTCGGACGATAAGTAGGTGCGTTGCAAGAGGTCGAAAGTAGGACCCTACCACCAGCAACATATCCCCTTTCACCCACTTCAGGTGAATAAATCAACAGATCTAGAGTAAATGTGTTTTTACGTCTTTTAACCTTGCAAAGACTATGCTGTCGACGAACCTGTCGCCAACTTAAGTAGGATGTCAATATTTCGAGACTCCCGCAATATCAAAATGGTAAATTCTGGAATTTCGGTAGTCATGGGCTCGCGAGATGTTGCCAGCGAGTCTAGACTTGATATGGTTAGTTGTGATGTTTCAACGTAAGCTTTTTCAGACGCTGAAGCATCACAGCTCGAAGGGATATACACCGCCGTATTTTCTCATATCCGAAGACATAGGGTTAGAAAACATGGTAGGTACATGATGTAATTGACCTCAGACCTCATAATATTTAAACGATTTTGCTAGGAAGACCACACGATCTCCCTCAAAGTGCCACCCTACCTCTGTCCCCCGAGATAATGCAGAGTTGTCAGTGCCGAAACAATCAATTTTCTTCTGACAATGAGGATGTTCCTCCCCTTGGCAACATACTTTTCCTCAGTAGATGCAGTGACACAAAATTGCATAATATTTCTTTCTCTCGTACGAGCGAGGAATACGATGCTGTGCATTGCATCCCTTCAAACCAGCCTATGTCTAGTATGTGACCATTCCTTCCATATCTATTTTGTGTTATCGGAATTTTGGGCTTAAACGTTAACAGGTCACGTCTCTGAGCCTTCTCGAGAACCACAAACTTCGGACCAAGACCCAGAAAATGGTGACCACTTGTGTAATGAATCCTTGGTGCCCTCTTTTCTGATACTGTTTGTAAATTTTTAGCGAGCTCGCAACAGCCTGAAAGCGGTAGGACAGGACGAGATCTGCTGTTACTTCACGGGTGCAGGAACACTACCCTGCAGAATGTAACTGTCCGTATTAGCGACATAAGTAGGAATACCCTCGAGATACCCGAACATCTTATGGGGAATCTTGACGTGCTCCGAAGTGATTCATTTTTCTTTTTTTTAATGTTAAAAGTCCCAATAATCTTTTATACAGTTATCTTGGAACACAGTCGAAATAAGTGAATTTTATAATCAATTGGAGAGGTGAGTTTTGGTCTTCCACCCAATGTTGGTCTGCCTAATCAGGTTTACAAGTGGAACACCCCGCAAGTTTACAGGTGGCCACCACTCTGTTCCTCCTCCCTGTCTTCCATTTATTGTTATCTTCATTTTGAGAGTTCCACACTACTTTCTACCTTCTTTCTCGATCACCACTCACAATAAACAAAAAAATTTTCCTTCCTGACACTTTCATTTCTCATTAGTTCTTTCATCACTCCTTCGGAAATTTTTCTATCCCATAAAGAAGATATTTTATGTCAAGTGTAACAATAGTCAATTGAAATATCTGTAGTTCTTTTGACAAGACCCTGTACCTCTCTGTTCCCGTATTCCTGTGGCCCTGCCAACCTTGTGCTATTCTTCGGGACTCACTTCATGCCATAGGCCTAGGAATCCCTCCCCATTTTCTTTATATACCTTCTAGATTCCTCTCTCTCAGCGCTTTATAATAACCAACATGGCTAAACTTGAATCGGTGTTGGCTGGCTCAAAAGAGTGTAAAGTTGGAGATGCCCTGAGATTAGTGGCATCTCCCCCAGATTCTCAAAAGGCTCGTGTAAAAGATAATACAAAGAATGAGAGGGGATGAGACAAGGAAATAAAAGTTGGATGACGCGGGAGGATGATGAACTAATGGTAAAAATTGGGCCAGATATGCTTTCGTCCAAATCAGCACTGCCAGCATGAGTCCAAGGACACCCTGAGTCGTCCCTGTCGTCTCAGAGTCCCTGTTTCTCTCGTTTCTCCGAGTGCTTCGGTTTCTACCTGCCTGCAGCCTGGGCCCTTGAAGGTCTCCATGACCTTTGTCCATTACTTCACACTACAGACCACTCCACAGACCTCGAGCCAAGGAGATTCATTTTTCAATTCCCTCTTTCGTCTCGGACAGATGCATCGGACTGGATCTGAAGAATATGTACACCTAGGAAAGAGTCGATTTCGACTACCGCCCGCCACCTACATCATGAAGATTTTTTCGGCTATCGGACGCATGCTACTTTTGACCCAATACGTCAAATAGCATTTTTATTCCCTCTCTATAATGCTATGAAACGATCTATAGCATCATGTAGCATCCGATATCAATTGCAGTAACGTCCCTGGTTTTTTCCTGATGTGTAACTAGAACACGTACAAAGAAGAAAATCTCGTGTTACGACTCAGCAAGAAATAGTCAGATGGTGCGACGGAGCCGGGAGAATGATCTAGAATGGCTTGTTCCAAAGACAAGTCAAACGAGGTTAAAAAAATGATCGTGGAGGAGGAACCACGAAAATGGGGATGGATTAATTAGCTGAAGGGCTTAAGATTCAAGAATTATCGATTGCATTTTTCCTTTCTTTCCTTTCTGATTTCTTAACGTACTTATTACAGGGATTGATCTAGCACTTGCATTACGAGGCCGGAGTTCTCGTAGGACTCGTCCTTGCTGAGCTCGACTTTGCGGGATGTGGCTAAGTATGGCAAAATCACGACTATCCCAGAAAGGCCTTCGGAGAAATCCGACGCGCGATTCTTCGTTGTTCCAAAAGTAATCTCAGTCAGTGGTCTTCTACCGTATCAGAAATTTTTCATCCCACTTCAAATTATGGCTTTTATTCCTTCCTCAGACTTCGCTGCGATCATAAAATGGGGCAGGGATGAGGGGGCGGACCGACTGAACACGTTACGGGAATCAGGATTGAACAATCGATGTTCGGTCTTGTTCGGTTTACTCCGAAAACTCCCATTCAAGCTTGATATTTATTTACATTGCAAGCTATTGGCTTCTCAAGATCTTCGTTTACGACGGCCTGATTCCTTCGTCTAACGTCATTCTCTCTTTCTATAGCTAGGACTCATGACTGGATACATCTGGATACTACTAGCTACGTCAGCGTAGTACAATACAGGGACTTTTTAACCACAAGGAGGTAAATGGACCACGTACGAACGCTTCCATTCCTGTTCTAAGGTTTGATTCTAGCCTCTAGGAAGTAAGTGACGCAAACTTTTAGAGCTCCGACTGGAAATTGAATGACGATGGACTTCCACGTGACCTCTACGCGTCGCGCTTGACACTGATTCAGACAGCTCTGTAAGTACGGTAGGTAGTGGCCACATCAAAGGTTAGGTTTTATTCCGACATACATCATCGACATACATCATCGACAAACGTCATTTGCATTGATTTGGGGCCGAGAAAGGGATTGGTTCTGCATTGATTGGGGTGCCTGGAAAGTGGGAGAAGGTTAGAACAAGGACGCTGGCCCAGGCAATGATACAAACCCACTCCACACCTGACGTCACTCTACACCCTTAGCCGCACCAGACAGGCACCCCAATGACATCCATTCCTTGCCCGTCGTGTCGTCAAAGCCCCCGCTGTGATTTCCTTCGACCATCAGCATCGTTCCTCGCCAGTGCTCCATATTCCATCTCCGCTTTTACTTATCCGGGAACCCGCCCACGTTCTAGACCACCAAGCCACAACAAGCTCTCCGAGCAAGAAGAGCCACATTCTCTTTCCCCCCAGCCTGTACATTCTTTTCTTTCGGTGGTCGGTTTAAGCTTTGCATCTCTCGCCGAACGCTGGACCGTTCTTTGCTAACTTTAGTTCAACCCCCTCATCTAAGAACAGATACCCCCAAGATTGTAGATCGGTGACCGGATATGAGCTCTACCAGGCGATTCATCGCTCATCCAGACAGTCTCACCAGCACCTTGAACGTCGACCAAATATGGATGACCCTCGTCAAGGAAATCGAGAGGGTTCAACGTGAGACAATGCAGAAACCAGATCGCAAGACTCTGTTGAGTAACTACGTTGGCCTAGGAGGTCTGTAGCTCGCTCCTTCCCAACCCAAATTTTTTCCATGTCCGTTTTTTGTTTCCCACCCAACTCAAGAAAATTTTGCTTTTTTTTTTCCTTCCCTTTCCCCTTTAAACAGGAACCCTCATGATGTCCCGACTCGTCTCCTCGTTCTCAGAGCTAGGTCCTCCACATGACACGATCGGCCGTTCGACCCTTTCGTTTACATTGGGTAACGCTAACATTTACCAAATGGTCCGTACCCTCTACCGAGCGCTCCAGGCCTCAGATTGGCGCCCTCAGACAGGATCCAAAGTGTCCTTTTTAGAAACTCCAGTAGGCATCTCGACCGTCATCCTCCTCTATCTTATCGAGTCCGAGTCCGAGATCGAACTGGAGACCAGCTCTCGGAACGGTGGCAACGCGAGCGGTGGCCAAGATAGTAGAAGGAGAAACGTGAAGAGTTGGGAAGTATGTGCGGAGGTTATACAAGGTGGCGTGGAAGTCGTCGCCAGTGAATTGGCTGCGAACCAGAGGGGAGGGAATGATGATGACGGTTGTGAAGTCCTATATGGTAGAGCCGGTTTGCTTTACGCTCTTCTTCGTCTTCGAGCTTCGGTCTATCGTTGTGTTCCCCGACCGCACGATCGCACCTCTACCGCCGCCGGTGACGATGACGGCGATAGAGACTGGGAAGAGAGATCAAAGAGATTGTGGCACTTGATCTCTGATGAGGTTTTGGTAATCGTTATCAATTCCATCATCGAACGAGGAAGAGTTGGTGCGAGGTATCTTGACGACGAAGCATCTGGAGACACCAACGATGGTGGTTCGACTCTTCCTCCTTTGATGTGGTCCTGGCATGAAAAGAGGTATCTAGGAGGTGCTCATGGTGTAGGTACGTATATTTTCACTTCTCTCGATCGACATCTCATAGGTATTTTGATGTGCGTTTTCTTGTTTTTTTCTTTCCTCTGGTTTTGGTTTCTCTTCTCTCTCTTCGATCTCCTGAAACAATATAGCTGGGATCCTGCAAATCCTCTTGATGTGTCCGACCCAGTTGATCTCACCTTATATCGGTGAGATATTGGGCACGATCGAATGGTTGATCAAGTTACAAGATCAGGATGGGAATTGGCCTTCGAGTCTTAGACCAGTAGACGATTCTCGTGAGAACGAATTAGTTCAGTAAGTTGATCATCCTTCGAAACATCGAACTGACAAAAACTCAATTTGCTAATCATTAACTTTTTTTTTTTAGATGGTGTCACGGTGCCCCAGGCCTCCTCATCCTCTTCTCCACCTTGATCCGTCGATGTCACACCCATCCGACGCTCTTCAGGCTCACACCCCAGTTCGCTTCGTCCCTAATCAGTGCTTTACATAAAGCTCAAGTGCTCGTGTACACTCGGGGGTTCTTAAGGAAAGGCGTCGGTCTTTGTCACGGTGTCGCTGGATCAGTATACGCCCTCCTAGCAGCTTCAGACGCGATGGCGCTCTTGAGACCGTCGAACAGTAACTCCAACTCGCCTTCTCCTTCTCCCAACACCGCTAGTACACCTGCTGCTGCTGCTACGACCTCTTTCCCCAACACCCAACAACAACATCAACGAATCCTCCAAATCAATCAACACGATCAGTTCTCTCGAGCTTATTTCTTGCATGCTGTTCATCTCGCTTATCTCGCCACTAACTTTCGAGAGTTGGAGACGCAGAGGGAGTTGGTGACGCCTGATAGACCTTGGAGTCTTTATGAGGGTGATGCGGGGATGTGTTGTGCTTGGGCGGAGGTGTATGATAGGTTGGGGACGACGGGGAGGAATTTGGGTCAAGATGGATCTGGAGGAGGAGAAGATGGGGGGAGGAAAGATGGAGATGGGGATAGTGTTATGCGTGATGGTGATGCGGAGGAAGTGAGCGGAGGTGGTGGTGGTGGTACTGGTGCCGGGACGAGATTGCATTGGGCAAGATCGAGGAGTGGGATGCCTGGGTTTGATGATATGATTGTAGATTGATTTCTTGGGGGTGTGGTTAGAATGAAATCGAATAAGGAAAAGAGAGGAGAAGAAGTAAAATGTCAACAAAGTATGCACATGTACTACTACCACTTACTGCTACATTTATATCCCGCAGCAAAACAAAG
>ML180268.1:9814-19822 GCA_004369135.1 Dendrothele bispora CBS 962.96 | reverse complement strand
TCAAGGTTCGAGGGGTTGACTACATGATATCCAATAAGCTATACTTTCATGTAGCATACAAGATTTATGGAGAAACCCATTCTGTGGAAAGGTATTCGGTAGACGTCCTAAAGGCGCGCAGCTTCCCAGTGTTAAATAGTCAAGCTATACAAGCCCCAGCAGGCTAACAAGTTACTCATATGAATTCATTTACTTAAGTAAAAACGAGAAGACAAAAAGTAAGACGTAGCTAGCTCTCCATCAACGTATAGCTTTTAATTAAAAGCAAAATCATCCGTAAAAGATCATCATCATAAGCGGAGAAAGTATTCACAACTCCAAGGGCGAAAGTCCGAACAGACAAACCCATCTAGATATCCAAATCCGGACTAGCACTCCTCTCCCCATTCCCCACATTCGCCAAGAACGCTCCTCCAGACTTGACTCCTCCACCTCCGCTTCCTCTGGGCACACCAAACCCAGTACTAGGAAAACCTCTTTCCCTCTCCCTCTCCCTCTCCCTCTCCCTCTCCCTCTCCCTCTCCCGCTCCCGTTCCCTCTCCTTCTCGTTCACCTGCTCTCGTTCATAACCAGCTTCCGTTATAGCCGAAGCATCAATCAACACCGCGTCTCCACCCACTCGATCCGGATCGTCCACACCAAACTCGTCCAACTCGTCCAGTTCGTCGGGTTCATCTCCGAGGATTAAGGCATCATCATGTTCACGACGACGAGGAGTCATGTTTAGGGGAGAAGGCGGAGCTGAGGTTTGCTGGGAAGTTGGAGTCGTGGTCATCGGGGTCGTCGTTATGGATTCCCTACGTCCAAGTGGGGAAGGCGAAGGTGAAAGTAAAGTCGAACTATCCTTCTTCGTAGTAGCAGGAGGCAACGACGTAGTGAAACCTTCACTCGCGGGAGATGCAAGAGATGGTGATTGGATCGAAGTGGAAGTATGAGAAGTACGAGAAACGGAAGAGGCCTCGGACGATTTGGATGATTTGGAACGAGAGTTGTTGGAGGAAGACGAAGTTTTGGAGGATTTTTTCTTCTTTTTCTTCGTCATCGAGGGGTCTAGGGTTTGGAGGGCAGGGAGGGATAAGGGAGCTTGTGGTGCGTAGGGTTGTTGTTGTTGCGAAGTATGGTGGTGAGGGTAGGGATGCTGAGGGTGTACATATGATCCTCCTCCTCCCTGCGTAAACGGAGCTTGAGGATGTTGCAGGTATCTCTGTGGGAACTGGTCTGGGGTATATGGAGAGGCGGGTGAATGTTGAGAAGGTTGGTAATAGGGAGAAGGGAGTTGTTGCGAAGTCGACGTCTCAGATCTCGAAGCAGAAGTTCGGGATCTAGAGTCAGAATCTCCTGCGCTGCTGTTACGACTTCCACGTTTGCGACCGGCGTAAAGCCCTCCACCGAGGTCAGCAGTTTCGTCAGCTTCAGCTTCAGCCTCAGCCTGTGCCTCTGCACCGTGGTCCAGAGGATTATGAGGGTGTTGAACAGCGAGATGAGGATTGGGAGGAATGAACAGTTGGGAAGGATGCTGATGGCTTTGACTGTGTTCGTCGTATTCGTAGCCATAGTCAGATTGTCCTTGCGTATACCCAGCAGGAATAACATCTCCACTTCCTTGAAACCCTTCAAACTCGCCCGTCCCGTTCACGTCTCTAGCTAAAGCCTCTGCCATTCGCTTCAATTCTTTCCTCTCTCTTCTCTTCCGTCTCCTCTCCTCTTTCTCTCGTCTCCTTTCCTCTTCTGCAGCTTCGGCGCGAGCACGAGCCTGCGCAGCCTCTTCCTCTGCCAACAGGGCCCGCTGTTCGAGTTGTTCTGGCGTCAGTTGATCAATAATAGCGGGATCAAGAGAAGTAGCATCAGAGTCGAATATCAAAGAACCTGAGGAAGACCTAGTTCCCGAGGCTCCGCCGCTGCTCGATCCACGTTGTCCGCGTTGTCGACGTCGTCTCGAAGCGTCATTTCCACCAGTTCCTTCAACGCCTTCTTCTTCGTCACTATCCGGCAGCCTAATAGCTCCAGTCCGTTTCCCAAACAACTCGAACCCAAAGAGCGAGATGGACCTCGCTCCACCACCTCTAGAACGTTTTTTCTTCTTTTGACGACGACTGTGGGAGTCTGCTGCTCCGACGTTTGAATGCAAAGAAACCGTTTCCGCCTCTGTATCCGTATCTTGAACGTCCGTTAGGAGCGATTCCAAGTGCCTGGGAGGTCGTGGTCGTCGAAAAGGATTCGAGTTTGAGTCCGTGTCGTCGGTGATGTCACCTGAAGTCTGTCTCAAGCAAGGTAGACAGGAGCCCACTGTTGCTTGGATTGCGTCCGACCAGTTTGGAGAATGAATGGCCATTGGAGAAAGTCGGTCTGAGTCGAGAGGAAAATAGTCGACCTCCAAGTAGTAGGGAGTGAAAAAGGCCCCAGCTGACAGTGATAAACCTCGTTGGGGCAAAAAACTAGCACATGTTTCACTCAACCGGGTCAATTTCGACCGGCCATCCGTGTTTCCGGTCTACCAGCAATTTCAAGCTTTTTAAAGATTTCATAGTTAGAGTAGTAAGAAGAGGGGAAAGACTAGCTCTACAAAATGTTGCTCTTTATATGACTGCTCGCCCGCCCGTTCAGAAAACAGAACCGAGATAGGACAAATTGCGAGTTAATCCGAAAACCGGTCGGTCCCAGCCGACGGACGAGACGGACGTCACGGACATAATCTCACGTGACTTCCCACGTTCCTTCAATTGTTCTTGTCATAGTTCTGTTCGTTAAGGCCGGAGTTTATGGGCTCGGAGGTCTCTAGCTCACTGGTTTTCCATGTATATATCCCCAGTTTAGTTTATCATGTACATGGTTCTATCTAGTGACACTTTACGGCCTTCCTTTTGATCGTCCTTACTTATTATGAGCCGTCTCAGTGATAAGAAACTAATATTTCCACAGGCCCCAGGGCACAACGTAAATCTGAAGTACTGTCCCATTTCTCAATTCGGACAAAACCTGACTTCTGAAATTGTTGAAAAACCTCAGAAAAATCAGAAAAGGCATTATCGGTGGGGTTTCCTAAAATTAGAGAATCGAGGAATCTAAGTCGGTCAACCTAAGGGTGGGATAGAGTTATTCATAGAATGATTAGATTCATCACACACATGATGCATGGAACAACCCAAAAGTGAATACCCAAACCTTATCTTTTGCACGCAAACCTTATTTTGCAACAAAATGAATAGCGGTCACATGAATTTGGATAATCTTAAGTTTCTGTTCCGTCCACATCTACATCAAAGACACAGACACATTTCGAGATATATGGTTAATCCTGAAGTAAAGAGGTAATCACCGTTCCCTCTTATCGAAGTTCTGAAATACTGAGTTCACTGTATAAACAGTCCGGGGGACACAGAGGTAGAGCATAGTCAGAAGTTTGCCCAACACTCCGATAAGGAAAATTCAGCAGAGATGAAGTATGGCTTTACTGATTTATTTGGTGATTCTATATAAATTTTGCATTGATCTAGTCTCCAAATGTCTGCTGGCCATATCCAAGATGCAAATATTCGGTAAACACATTATACCAGGTTATCCATGAAGTGCAAATCATTTAACACTCATATGTAGGGTTTTTGAGAATGCCCAAAACATCTCCATGAAAGATTCAACTATCAATAATGTGAGAGGGGATCAACATAATTATTATCAACTTACAGGTATGTTCTTATTATGAGAATCTAATAAACAAATTTGATTCTTATGTTCATGTACCCTGATACTATTCAGAGGCTAAAGCTAAGGAGATCTGGAAATGGATCAACCCACCAGACTGTTCTGCAAACTATGTTGCTGCATGTGACAAAATGACTGAGGGGACTGGAATGTGGTTAGTTCAAGATCCAAGATTCAAGAAATGGTTGACAGATGGCAAACTGCTTTGGTTGCAAGGAAAAGGTCAGCCTGATAGTTTCATAAGTAGTCATTAAAATGTAAAACTAATGGAAGTTCAATAGCTGGTTCTGGAAAGACTTTTTTGTGGTATGTATTCTGGACAATGTTAAACAATGGATTTGAACTGAAATCTTTCTAGTACGACGGTTATTAAAAACATGGAAAGGGATCAAATAGTGTTTTATTTTTATTTTGACACAAGAGACCCAAACAAAATCACATGCAGAGACTTGATCTCATCATTCTTGGCCAACATAGGAACACATAAAAGCTATGACCAATCTGAACTGCACAGTCTTTATGAGAAAAAACAACAGGGACAGCATCAGATTCCTTTGAATGATATGAAAATGGTTGTTCTGAACACCATCAAAAGATGTGTCAATTTTAGAACATATATTGTCATTGATGCAATGGATGAATGCCAAGACAAGAAAGAAGTAGCAGCTTTTCTCAAAGAATTGCTTCTCATTCACAATGCATCTGTTTTTGTAACTTGTCGAAACCTATCTCATCATTATTTGGGAGGAACACAACAATGTTTGGAAATATCATTAGATCAAGAAGTGATGACAGATATTATAATACACATCAACAAAGCATTTGAAGAGGCAGAAAGGTCATTTGCAGGAATGGAAAATGAAATAAGAGACACATTAATTAATGGGGCCAATGGGCAGTATGTATATCAATTAATATAAATCTTTCATACCATAAACTGACTATAAACAGGATCCGATGGGTAGATTGTCAACTGCAAGCATTGAAAAAACAGTTGACCAAGAAAGAAATCAAGGCAGCCTTAAAAAATCTTCCCAAAGATCTGGAGGAGACATATGAACGTGTTTGGACAAGCATCCAAGATCATAGAGAGAAAGCTCAATGTATTCTGAACTGGGTTACATTCTCTTTTGCACCATTAACCATTGAACAAGTGGTAGAGGCTTTGGCTATTGATGTTGAGAGTCAGCAATTTTCTGAGGATGATCGTATTATCAGCATGGAAAG
This sequence comes from Dendrothele bispora CBS 962.96, assembly GCA_004369135.1. Classification (NCBI taxonomy): domain Eukaryota; kingdom Fungi; phylum Basidiomycota; class Agaricomycetes; order Agaricales; genus Dendrothele; species Dendrothele bispora. The sequence goes on along the minus strand of ML180268.1, from coordinate 14,896 downwards.
TCAATTGGAGAAGATAATCAGTTCAACACTGATTATTGTTACTCCAGTAAGAGTAATGGAAAATTTTCCAGAGGAGGAAAATAGTTTTGAGATGGCATTGCAGCTGGCACACCCCTCAGTGAAGGAATATATCATATTCAAAATCTCAAAATCTCAATCATATGTCCAGGTTAACCACAAAATAGCTCATGAGCTCATCACCAAATCTTGTATTATCTATTTAGAATACTGTGGAGAGGATGAAAAAAAATCAGTGAAAGTGGAGGACTTCCCTTTGGCTAAATATGCTGCCAAATACTGGTTTGAACATGTGAACCAGATAGAAGAGGTGAATGAGGAGATGAACAAGTTTTGTAGTACTATGTTGAATGAAGGAAGTGGTGTTTACATAAACTGGTTGAGACTATATCAACCAGATTATCCATGGAGCTTTCAATATCAATGGTCAAGGAGTGAAAAGATTGCAAAGCCATTATATTATGCTGCTGTTACTGGGCTAATAAATATTGTGGGTCAGTTATTAAATATTGTGGGTCAGTTATTAGAAAAACATGTGGATATAAATTCCCAAGGTGGTTTCTATGGCACTGCTCTCCAGGCTGCTTCATATTTGGGGCATGAAGGCATAGTGAAGATTCTGCTGGAGAAAGGGAAGTTTCATATATAACAAAACATGGTTTCTAACCTCGGGTATCTCATGGCGCTGAGTTTGACCAGTGCGTCCATTCATGGGGACCCTTGTGTGTCAAAAAACCCACATCAAGAGGAAGGAGAGATCTTATAGAGCAAGACTTATCTATCTGATACAGGTCATCTGATGTATAATGAGATCTTTTAAACGCTCTTGGTCTTCAAGTCGCCTTCATATTCTATAACTTTCAAAACGTATAGGGACAGCACACGTATAGAGGCATGTGGTATCATCAATCACATTCTTATTCTTCACTACTATTTGAGAAAGTCTGTTCGTTTTTGTTACCTTTCTACAACAACGATCTCATTTTCTCGAAAAAACTCTAGAGCCTTAATGCTGGTTCACGGTTCCGGTAGGAATGGTTGAGATTTTACCGTCAGTTTGAACTGAAAATGGAACTGGAAGTACTCTTCGTGTTGAAGGTTCTACGAGTTCTAGTTGTACATACACATACATAACATGAACCAACACGTTACTTGTTTGTTAACTTTTTAGATTTTGTAGTACAAACACACGATGAACATGACTCACACATGAGTACTACAATTCATCATCTCTTGTAGTGGTACTTGTTGTCCTCCCTAACATTTACTTTGACCATCTTTCGCCCAGTTGAAGGAAAAGTAAGTTTTACTTTTTGTTTTCTCCCACCGTGAATGAAACATACTTTCTGGGACCTTCCACCGTAATAGACCGTATCGTATAACTCGTCGACTTACTGTAATTAGTTACTACCTAACATTTAATAAACATTATGAGGACCAAGTTATTGTTCACAACGTGGTCACATATACTATTTTAATGAATGTAAGAGAACTAAGGACTTGTTACTACAACTTGTGGTTATATAGATATCGTTTCCAAACTTAGATCTCATTCAGTTGTAGAGTCGTTGTGTACACTTTTAAAAGAACTTACTACAACCCCTGTTAGAGAAGTGTTTAAGTCAGTTCGAGAAATACAAAGTTAAACTTAGTCAACTATATTCTAATTCATAAACCACGAAATTTTCCTGACCTCTAACGTTCCTGACAAACCTATATAGAGTCTCAGTCACTTTATGAATCCAAACTGTATACTCAAAATTAGATCTTATATAAAACAATGACCAGTTGTTTTTTATTTGAACAGAGGTCCAGAGTCTTCTTACTTCGACCATCTCACGACTCTATAAGTACAGTACTATTCCTATAGTTCACGTCCGAACCGATATTGAAAAGATCAAAAAAACGTAGAAGTGATGTTTACTTAAGACCGAGACTTGGGGTCTGACCGTACGTGTAATGTACGACTTTATTTCATCTAAAATGGAGTTAAAGTAATATAACATTTGAGTATTCTAAGTTTTTACATGAGACCGTAGAAAATAAGGTGAGTCTTATTTCCGTCAATCACACTCCGGGTCGTAACTTTCGTACGACGAACCGGAAACGGAGTGACTTACTACCACGGGGACCACCTGACAACGTGAAAAGAGGTCGTTTTAGAGGTGATACGAAAGTACTGGACTTATACTTCGTCGGACCTCTCGTAACGGTACTTTTGGTGGAACCCGTACCTGTAAACGTGGAAAGAGGTCGTCTTAGAAATGATACTGAAGTACAGGAGAGTTACTTCGTCGGACTTCTCGTAACGGTATTTTTGGTGGAACCCGTACCTGTAGACGTGGAAAGAGGTCATCTTAGAAGTGATACGGAAGTACGGGAAAGTTACTTCGTCGGACCTCTCGTAACGGCATGTTTGGTGGAACCTGAACCTGTAGACGTAGAAAGAGGTCGTCTTAGAAATGATATAGAAGTACAGGAGGGTTACTTCGTCGGACCTCTCGTAACGGTATAACTGGTGGAACCCGTACCTGTAGACGTGGAAAGAGGTCATCTTAAAAGTGATACGGAAGTGTGGGACTTATACTTCGTCGGACCTCTCGTAACGGTCTTTTTGGTGGAACCCGTACCTGTAGACGTAGAAAGAGGTCCTCTTAAAAGTGATACGGAAGTACGGGGGTTTCTACTTCGTCGGACCTCTCGTAACGGTATAAGTGGTGGAACTCGTACCTGTAGACGTGAAAAGAGGTCGTCTTAGAAGTGATACGGAAGTACGGGACTTATACTTCAGCCGAGACCTTCTCATAACGCTAAAACATATATGAGTGAAACAGGCGAGTTACCATATGTAAAGCAACCACGAATGAAACACGGAAAAGGCTTCAATTTAACCAATTGAGACTTGACAGCCAACTTAGTCACCAAAGCGGAGCTTTCGGTAAGCGTGACCAGTCGTTCATTATATCAGAAAAGCGGAGCTTTCGGTAATCTAATATAACGCCCTTCTATGAAATAATTCACAAAAGAAGTAACCAATATATAAACAAAGCGGAGCTTTCGGTAAGTCTATATAAAGTTCATCATGTTCGGGGACAAAGCGGAGCTTTCGGTAAGTCTGAACATAACGCCCCAATAGTAGAAGCTATGGAAATGAAGGTGTTGGATGTGTTAGTGTAATGTAAGTGAACTCACATATCTGAAGTGTAAATGAAAACACATAAACAGATCTGAATCTATAGACAACTATATAACTCAGCACTGATCTTATAAGTTGAGGTCTGAACTAATTTTGAAACGAAGTGACAACAAAACACACAAACGACGTTTTCCTAAGACAGAGGCTTGGGGTCTGAGCGAGCGTATGTGATGTATAACTCCTAATCAAATCATAAGTAACCACATAACCGAAACTCTAACGAAATAAAAATCTCACTAGAATAACAACTATATAACTATAGATGATGTGAGTCGGTGTGTCGGGTATAGATATAGTCAACATCACGTGACGTGAAATCGCCGTGTCATTTGTCTTAAGTCCGTGGTTGCTTGGATTAAGCTGTTGTGGTCGAGGGTACCGTAGATGATGGGCTTTACTTCTTCTACTGTAGCTCGCACGGGAAGCAGCGGAACTAAATCTAAGTCCTCTGAGTCTGGATCTCCTTGGGCGATGAGTCCGGGGAGTATGGCTCCCGTCACTACTACTACGACATCTTTGACAGCTACCGGGGCTAAACGAGTGAAAACTACTTTAATGGGTCCTCAAATAGTTACTTCTACTGAGAAGTCTATGACTTCTAAGGCTCCTCGTCGGACTGGCTCATTAAGGACTCCGAAGAATGGAAAACTTCTTAGAAAAGGCCATAGGAAGGGGATTAAGGGGAGTTGGATGAAGTAACAGAAAGTACCGCCTAAAAACCCGGGCTCCTCTTCGTCGTTACTTACGCCTGTACCTTAATGTACTCTTAGAGAGTTGCGAACGAGTCCTTGTACTACTACTGCTGCTAAACACTACGTATATCATACTAAACGGCGATACTAGTAACTACAAACGTTGAAAATTAGATTTCGTACGGGTCATGTTATTAAAATGTCACGAATATAACATATATGATATCGATTCATATTAAACTGTGGAAAGATATTGATTGACCATCATATATTCTGGAGCTTATACTTGCTTTAGACAACGTTGAACTGGTGGTTTATGGTACTCTTTAATAAGAGCCGATTTATAGCTGGTTCCAGCCTGGTCAGTCAGCCATCATAGCTGATTTCGAATCTGGTTGCCAGTAGTCAGATACTGGGCCAGCGCGGGTTGGGACCGGACCTCTCGTAACGGTATAAGTGGTGGAACTCGTACCTGTAAACGTGGAAAGAGGTTGTTTTAGAAGTGATACTGAAGTACGGGAAGGTTACTTCGTCGGACCTCTCGTAACGGTATAACTGGTGGAACCCGTACCTGTAGACGTGGAAAGACGTCATCTTAAAAGTGATACGGAAGTACGGGGTTTGTACTTCGTCGGACCTCTCGTAACGGTATAACTGGTGGAACCCGTACCTGTAGACGTGGAAAGAGGTCATCTTAAAAGTGATACGGAAGTACGGGAAAGTTACTTCGTCGGACCTCTCGTAACGGTATAACTGGTGGAACCCGTACCTGTAGACGTGGAAAGAGGTCATCTTAAAAGTGATATGGAAGTAGGGGAAGGTTACTTCGTCGGACCTCTCGTAACGGTATAACTGGTGGAACCCGTACCTGTAGACGTGAAAAGAGGTTGTCCTAGAAGTGATACGGAAGTACGGGACTTATACTTCGTCGGACCTCTCGTAACTGTATAAGTGGTGTAACCCGTACCTGTAGACGTGGAAAGAGGTCATCTTAGAAATGATACGGAAGTACGGGAAGGTTACTTCGTCGGACTTCTCGTAACGGTATAGCTGGTGGAACCCGTACCTGTAAACGTGGAAAGAGGTCGTCTTAGAAGTGATACAGAAGTATGGGACTTATACTTCGTCGGACCTCTCGTAACGGTATTTTTGGTGGAACCCGTACCTGTAGACGTA